>MU684475.1:44356-63710 GCA_026770625.1 Nicotiana glauca
TTCAACTACGTTCTTGTTGTAGTTGATTGAAGGGCCCTCAATTAGCTGTGCCTATTCATTATGTATCTACTTGAGAGAGAGTGCATATTTAGGTAGTTGTTTGAACAACATCACTCCCAGAGTATAGGCGAGAGTCATAACCGAGGGTTTAGAGGTTGGATTAGAGATAAAGATACCTCGGGTGTAATCTAAGTGAATTGTAATGAAATCTAGCTAGCGTAGCTTGAGAAAGTGCGTCTAGTAAATTATCATAATTACTTGAGAGAGAGTTATGATAGCTGGAGAGTTCATGGTTGATAGAGGCAACTAAGTCATAGCTATAAGAAACATACTACTAAGGAAATTAACAACGGGGAAAACCATTACCTTAGATCTTTACTTCTATTGTTTACAACTACTTGTTAGTTAATTCTTAGTTTATTATTCTTGTTTAGCTATAGCAATATAAAAACACCGCCAACTATTATTCATAAATATTGAGAAAATTGATTATTGAGAATTTAGTGATCTAACAAAAATAGCTGATACGTTAATTCCTTGTGGGATTCGACTTTGGGCATAATACCCCGGATTATATTTGCAACGCCCGCTTAGTCTTTTAATAGACACAGTTGAGCGTGATCAAAACTCGTATAATTATGCATATTTATTTTGTTTAATGTGTTTTCATGTTGCTTTGTGTTATATTTGCGATTAAATTTGTATGTTATTTTTACCCGGATTAAATTATTATTGTTTAAAAAAATAGTTAAAAGTTGAGAAATAATTTTTATTGTTAATAAAATTGTTCATAATTTTTTTACTATTTTATATGTAATTTCAGGAATGTTATGTTCATATATTTGTTGTTTTTATTTTGCTTAGATTATTTATTTTCTTAAAGAATAGTGGCCTTTTAGCGTAGTAAAATATAGAGTCTTATAGCATAGTAAAATATAGAGCCTTTTAGTGCAGTAAAATATAGAGCCTTATAGAGTAGTAAAATATAGAGCCTTATATCGTAGTAAAATATAGAGCCTTATAGCGTAGTAAAATACAGAGCCTTTCATCGTAGTAAAATATAGAGCCTTTTAGCATAGAGTCTCTGTAGTTTAAGTATCTACTAAATAATTAAATATTAATTTTTTTGGTAAACTGGATGATATTCATATATATATGTTAGCTAAAGGGAGCCAACCTTATACTGTCAGGACAGTTTGTGGGGTATTTTAGAGCCCCTAATGATGCAGTGTTTTGCATGATAGTATTTAAATTATAGCCCAAAAAGGATCTAGGTAGTTCAGTTCCTAGGATGTCTGCCCAAAATACATCATTGGCAAACACCAGAGGAACTGCTAGTATTAAAGAGTTACACAAAAAGTCTTCTCCAGCTGCTTCCTTTGCGAGTGTATCAGCCATCCTATTCTGCTCCTTGTAGACATGCTTCACCACTAATCTTCTCATCCTTTGAATCAATAACCTGCATTTACAAATTAAAGGTTCAAATGTTAGATTACCATGTATAAGCATGTTGATAGTTTCAGCTGAGTCAGTGTTAATCTCCAGTGGCAATAGATTGTTTTGTTCTGCCAATTGGAGACCTTCGACAATGGCCCTGATTTCTGCCCCTGTATTTGTGGTGAAGGGGATGTTTTACATGAAGCCCAAGATCCATTTCCCATTGTGGTTTCTGAAAACCCCTCCTATACCTCCTACTCCCGGATTCTTTTTTGCTGCACCATCTGTGTTCAGCTTGAAAGAGTGTCTTGGTGGAGGCCACCATTTTAGCATCTTTTGGTGTTTGACTTTTGCCTGTCTGCTATCTCTTAAAACACAGAATTCAGTTGCCTTTACTATGGTATTGGTAGCACTGATTATGTCTTTCTTATTGTTAAAAACATTACTGTTTCTGTTTAGCCATATGTGCTAAAGGCAGAATGGTAGAATATTGATCCAGGAGAGGTTTTCATTGAATTTTAAATCTCTACCTTTTTCCATAACTGCAACCCATGACATACTGTGTAGTCCAAGGCTTGTTACAAATGGGGTTGTGGCTTTATCCTGGATTGAGCTCCAGAATTGTATGGCATTAGGGTATTGGGAGAATATATGGTCAATATCCTTTTCAGCAGCTCCACAAAAGTGGCAATGTTGGGGGCATCCCAGTCCAATTGAGTGAAGGAAACTTCTTGTTGGTAGTCTTTTGTGGTGCAGAAGCCACAAGAAGTTTTTTATTTTATTGGGTATATGGAGCTTCCATAACCCTTTAAAGAGATCACCTTCTGGAGAGGGGGTGTTCTGGTCAAATTTTTTTAGGATGGAATAGGTAGTAGAGATTGAGAATAGTCCATTGGCTGTGAGGTCCCAAATTAGGTTATCCTCCTTGGTGGATACACTGGGAATGAATGTAGACCCCAAAAGGTCTTGGATATGCTGAGGGAGTTGGAATGATAGGATTAAAGTGTTCCATGAGCCCATTTGGAGGACTGAGGCAACCTTGATATCACTATCATTTTGGTTCTGGGGCCCCTGAATTAGGTCTCTTAGTGGTGGCTGGTTTGGAATCCATTTATCATTAAAGAAATTAACTCTATTTCCTTTGTGTACTACCCACCTACTTTCTTTGTTACAAATTTCCCAGCCTTTCAGCATGCTCTTCCAAGTGGGGGAGCACTGAGATCTAGTCTGTCTCAGGCCCTAATTGGGCCTTGACATGTTGCAATGCTTGTGGATCAGCACTCTAGCCCAAAGAGAGTTGGTGTTTTTGTAGGCTCTCCAAGCAAGGTTTTCTAGGGATGCTTGATTTTTAAGGCTTGCCTTTTGAAGGCCCAACCCCCCTTCTTGTTTGGTTTTAGTCACTACATCCCATTTAACTAGATGTATTTTCCTTTTCTTTGGGGTGGTGCCCCAGATGAAATTCCTTTGGAGCTTGTCAATCTGCTTAGTGACCCTGGTGGGTAGGGAGATGTATTGCATGACATGACTAGGGATGCTATTAAGGGTTGACTTAGCCAGGACAGTTCTCCCTGCCATGTTGAGTCATTTGGACTTCCAGCCAGCCAGCTTGGAGTGCATGTTGTCCAAGATGAATTGGAAGTCTGCTGCTGTTTTCCTCTTGTGGAAGATTGGGAAGCCCAGATATTTCCCAAAAGTGGTGGATTGCCTAATGGAGAGAGTGGAGGATATGAGATGGGAGGAGGCTTGACTAGTGTTAGAGGAGAATAGCACCCTTGATTTGGACAAGTTGACCTTATGCCCTGACTGGGAGTTAAATTCTTCTAGGATGACCAGAATAGAGGAGCAGTTTTTGATGTTGGCTCTAGCAAAGAGAGTAAGGTCATCAGCAAAAAATAGGTGTGAAATCTTTGGACCTGACCTACTTATACTAATGGGATCCCAGTGGTTTTGGTGAACTGCTTGGTCAATGGATCTAGAAAGCCTTTCCATACACAGGATGAACAAGTAGGGTAACATGGGGTCCCCTTGTCTGATGCCTCTTGAGGGGTTGAATGGCTCAGTTTTCCCTCCATTGAGTAGTATGGATATAGAGGATGAATTAACACATGACATGATGAGCTTGGTTAGCTTCTCTGGGAAATTAAAGGCTTGAAGTGTGTCCCTAATGAAGGACCATTCCAGCCTGTCAAAGGCCTTTTCCAGGTCAATTTTCAGAATCATATATCCCAATCTACCCTTCATTTTCCTAAAGTGGTTTATGTATTCCTGGACTATGACTGCATTGTCACAAGCCCTTCTATTACTTAGGAAGCTTTCTTTGTTGGGCCCTATGATATGATTGAGAATGGGCTTGATTCTGCTTACAATGATCTTTGTAACTGTCTTGTAAATGGTGTTACAAAGGCCAATTGGTCTGAAGTTTTTCAGCATTGATGCTTGGGGGACTTTTGGGATTAGGCAAACCAGAGTTTGGTTCATGGTGTTGTCCATTGTGGATGTGTTGAAACAATTCAGACAGAATTGGGAGACAGACTCACCTACCAAATCCCAGTACTTTTGAAAGAAAAAGGGGTGCAGGCCATCTGGGCCTGGGGCCTTGAAGGGCTTATTGGAGAAGACAACTCTTTTGATTTCCTCCAATTGAGGAGGTCTATCCATGAAGGTCCTATGGCTTTGGAGAAGAATGGGCATAAGGTGGAATGACTTGTGGTTTTCCATGGAACTTGGGCAATTGATATGGTGTAGAGATTGGAGAAGAAGTCTGTAACTGCTGAGCTAATCTCCTTGGGATTAGTGATCCAATTACCATTGTCTTCTTTCAAGGATAGGATTCTGTTTCTTCTTCTTCTTCTGTTTAAAGTAGAAGTGTGAAAGAATTTTGTGTTGGCATCACCTTCTTGAAGCCAGCTGATTCTGGACTTCAGCTTCCAGAAGTCCTCCTCATTCTTAAGGATGAGATTCAGTTCATTGTTTAGGTTAGTTTCCAAGGTTTGGAGAGAGGTACTGAATTGGTAGCTGGTGGATCTTTGGATGCCATCAATTCTGGCAAGGAGCCTCTTTTTTTTGGTGGAATATGTTGCCAAAGACCTCCTTATTCCAAATGGTTGCCAGTTTTTTTAAAATTATCAATGGATTGGAGCAGGCTAGGCCTTCGTTGGAAAGCCCTGTTAATGATGTTGGGAAAGCCAGGGTGGCTAGCCCACATGGTTTCAAACCTGAAGGGCCTAGAGTGGATATTTATTGAGGGCCCATCCAATTGAATTTTTAGGGGGCAATGGTCTGAGTGGGTCCTTGGTAGGTGCAGTACACTAGCCTTCATATTATTGTTTCAATTTCATACTGGCTAACAGTATTCTTTCTGTATAGGATGCGTTTCATTCCGGATTATTCTTACATAGAAGAGGTATTCAGTGTTCTACTCCACTGTAATGACCCAAAGCGTTATCACCGTATTTCTTCCTTTTTCCGCGCTTCTGACGCCTTAGAAACCTCGCTTTTTGGTTACCTCGATTTGCATGCGCAGTCCGGGCGCAAAACCAAAAAGTTTTTATGTTAAAATATGTGAATTATGTGAAGAATTTGAAGAATTTTGATATTTATATTGATATAGTTGACTTTGGTCAATATTTTGGGTAAACGGACCCGGATCCGTGATTTGACGGTCCCGAAGGGTCCGTAGAAAAATATGGGACTCGGGCATGTGCCCGGAGTCGAAATCTGAGGTCCAGAACCCGAGTAAAGAATTTTTCTGTTAAATTATTTTTTGAAATTATTAAGGAAAAATGGAAATGAAAATGAGTTAGAAAATATAGGTATCGGGCTCGTATTTTGGTTCCGATGCCCGGTACAGGTCTTAAATATGCGTTAAGCGCTTTCTGTGAAATTTGGTCAAAATCGGACGTCGTTTGACATGTTTCGGACCTAAATATCTAAAGTTGGAAGTTATGAACTTTGAAATAAAAATCATGAGTTTTGGGGTTTGATTCTTTGATAATGATGTTATTTTGGCGATTTGATCGAACGAGTAAGTCCGTAGGATGTTTTGGAGGTTGTGTGCATATTTGGTTTGGAGCCCCGAGGGCTCGGATGAATTTTGGATAGGCGTTGGGTTGCATTTTAGCCTTAGGAAAAATCTATTGTATTGCTTCTGTGATCTTCGCAATTGCGAAGAGGTAGCTCGCAAATGCGAGACTTTGGCCGCAAATGCGAAGTCTGGCGACCTGGGCTTGGATCGCAAATGCGTCTTTTCCTCGCAAAAGCAAAACTGGGGTTGTTCGCAAATGCGAAAACCCCTGGGCTGGCTATAGTTCGCAAATGCGAACTGATTTCTCGCAAATCCCAAGCCTGTTGGGTTCGCAATTGCAAACCCAGTTTCGCAATTGCGATATCTGCACCTGCACAATTCATACTTAGACGATTTTGAAGCTTCATTTTTCATATTTTCAAAACCCAAACACCCATTGACGATTTTTCACGAACTCCCTTTCTCCAAGTCATTTGTAAGTCAACTTTTACTTAATTTCTTCAATCTTTAACATCATTTATCATGTTTTCATCTTAAAATCAAGGTTTTTTATGGGTAAAAATGGGGATTTTGGGTAGAACTAGGGCTTTGGGAATTTTGGGTGATTCAACCTCAATTTGGGGTCGAATCTTGAAACAAATTACATATTTGAACTCGTGGGGTTATGGGTGACCGGGTTTTGGTTCGAACTTCGGGTTTTGACCACGTGGGCCCGGGGGCGTTTTGGGAATTTTTGAGTAAAACTTTGAGAAATTCATTTTATGCATTCAAGTTGATTCAATTAGCATTTGTTGATACATTTAAGTAATTTGTGACTCGATTCGAGCAGTTTTGTGGTGAATTCGAGGGGTAAAGCTATTCTAGAGGCTTGAGTGGATTTTTGGAGCATTTGAGGTATGTGTTTGATCTAACTTTGGCTTGAGGAAATAGGATTAGAGTGTTATAATTGCTATTTGCTAAATGATCGAGTACGGTGTATAGGCATGGTGACGAGTATCTATACACCGGTGTCTAGCATGACCGTGGGCCTTTGTTTGTACTTGCTTTTGGTATATTTTGGAACTCTTCCAAGCTAAATAATGATTTCTAAAAAATGTGAAGAGTAGAGAATAAATTGTGAATTGTTAATACTTTGGAGCGTTGGATCGAACGATAAAAATACTATTGAGTGGGAGATGAAAGTATTAGAAAGAGTTGTGATTAATCCCTTGCCGGGATGGTTTGAGTATATTGAATATCTCCCTTGCCGGGATGTGAAAGTTGTTGTTATTGTTCCCTTGCCGAGATTTAGTTGTTTGCTTGTGTTTTTTCTTGCCGGGACATTTTTTATTATTGATTATTTCTCTCGCCCATTTGGTTGTGACTGCTGTTTGGGTAAGGAAGAGTGATAATGCACGAAGGGTCATTCCGTGCCATTTTTGGTTATATTTGCACGAAGGGTTATTCCGTGCCATTTTTGACTATATTTATGCACGAAGGGACATTCCGTGCTCTGTTTTGACTATATTTACACGAAGGGTCATTCCGTGCCATGAAAAGAGAGTTATGTGAGGGAAGGCACGAAGGGTGATGCCGTACATTTTATTCGATTGCTTTGGGTGAGGATGAGAGTAAAAGCACGAAGGTTGATGCCGTGCAACTGTTGAATTTCTTATTCTTTAGTAGTTATTATTGTGCTCTGTTTCTTAATTACGTTGAGGACTTTTATATTCAGATTGTACTCCCCCATAGCATGTTTTCCTCCCTTCTTAACTGTCTAGTTTCGGTATTTCTTTTCCTTTTATTGTATATATATGTGATGAACTGCATAGGTTGAATTGGTAGTCCTGTCTAGCCTTGTCACTACTTCGCCGGGGTTACGCCAGGCACTTACCAGCACATGGGGTCGGTTGTGCTGAAGCTACACTCTGTGCATTTTTTTTTGCACAGATCCAGGAGTAGCTTTTGGACAGCAGCAGTAGGATACTACCCGGGAGCTGTCTTCAGTCCAGGAACTTACGAGGTAGCCTAGCTGGCGTTCGCAGGCCGAAGTCCCTTCTTTATTTCTGTTTGTTTTCATCGTACCGAGACAGACATATGTATATTTCTTTCCATTCAGACTTGGTTGTAGTACTCTTTAATAGTCTGTGAGCTAGCGACACCAGATTTTGGGGTAGAGATAATGTTTAAACTTCCGCATTTCGATTTCATTTTTATATTACTTAAAGTCTTCCGCAGTTAATTAATTGTTTCCCGCATATTTATATTGTTGAGTTTTATTAGAGATTGCTAAAATTTGGCTAGCATAACTCCGTTAGTAGGCGCCATCACGACTCCCGATGGTGGAAAATTTGGGTCGTGACATCCACACTGCAAAATGAGAGCTCAAACTTTTGTTCATCCAAAATAATTCTGCATCAAAATTCCACTTGTTGAGTCCCCGTAAAACAAATGTTGACGAGAAATAATGGAATGAGTTTAGATTTTTCTTATGAGAATATTAAGTTTTCCTCGGAAATAAATTTGGCAACTTAGAACTTTTGGATCAAGAAGCAGAACACTAATGTATATACAACAACGACAACAACAATATCCCAGTATAATCCCACAAGTGGGGTCTGGAGAGGGTAGTATGTACGCAGACCTTACCCCTACCCCGAGGGGCAGAATAGCTGTTTCCAGGAGACCCTCAGCTTAAGAAAGCACCAAGTGACGATATATTAGTACTGTCGATAAATTCATATAAAATAACATACAATGCATTACATAACATAAAATAACCTAAAATAGCAAAATAACAGCAATATAAGGAAGGTAGGAAACACGAGAGGGAAGGAAGGTAAACTAATATCCAGCATATAAAGCTCTGCATCAGTAGCTGATCAGTAGCATCCTAAGCCTAACTCCTACCGGCTAGTCTCACTCTAGTGCGCTGTAGGAATATTCACAACTTCCCCATAATCTACAACCTTAATGTTCGACCTCCACAATTCTCTGTCTAGGGCCATGTCCTCAGTAATCCTAAGTCGTGCCATGTCCTGCCTTATTACGTATCCTCAATACTTCTTAGGTCTCCCTCTACCTCTCCTCATACCCACCACCGCCAGTCGCTCACACCTCCTCACAGGTGCATCATTGATCCTCCTCTGAATGTGCCTGAACCATCTGAGTCTTGCTTCCCGCATCTTGTCCTCTATGGGTGCCACGCCCACCCTCTCTCGAATATCTTCATTCCTAATCATATCTATCCTTGTATGCCCGCACATCCACCTCAACATCCTCATCTCTGCTACTTGCATCTTCTGGATGTGTACGTTCTTAACCGGCCAACACTCGGTACCATACAACATGGCAGGTCTAACTACTGCTCTATAAAATTACCTTTTAGTAACGGTGGCACTTTCTTGTCGCACAGAACTCCCGTCGCTAACCTCCACTTCATCCACCCCACCCCTATACGGTGTGAGATATCCTCGTCAATCTCCCCGATCCCCTGAATAACTGACCCAAGGTACGTGAAAATACCCCTCTTAGGGATGACTTGAGAGTCAAGCCTCACTTCCACTCCCGCGTCTGTCGGCTCGTCCCCATATTTGCACTCGAGGTATTCCGTCTTCGTCCTGCTCAACCTAAAACCTTTAGACTCAAGGGCCTGTCTCCAAATCTCTAGCCTCTCGTTGACGTCGCGTCGTGTCTCGTCAATTAGGACTATGTCATCGGCAAATAACATGCACCATGACACCTCCCCTTGAATATTATGCGTTATGGCATCCATCACCAGTGCAAATAGGAAAGGGCTGAACGCCGACCCTTGGTGCAACCCCGTAACAACTGGAAAATACTCTGAGTCGCCTCCTACTGACCTAACCCGAGTCTTAGCTCCATCATACATCTCTTTAATCACCCTAATGTATGCAACCGGGACCCTTTTAGCCTCTAAGCAGCTCCATAGGACCTTCCTAGGTACCCTGTCGTACACCATATGGAGATCCTTCTTCTTATCCCTGTATTCTTTCACCATCCTCCTAATAAGGTGGATAGCTTCTGTGGTAGATCGCCCCGGCACGAACCCAAACTGGTTGTCTGAAATAGATATCGTCCTTTTCACTCTAATTTCTACCACCCTCTCCCAAACTTTCATGGTATGACTCAGTAATTTGATACCCCTATAGTTGTTACAGCTCTGGATATCACCCTTGTTCTTATACAACATAACCATTGTACTCCACCTCCACTCTTCAGGCATCCTATTAGTCTTGAATATAATATTAAACAACCCAATAAGCCATTCCAAGCATGCTCTACCCACACATCTCCAAATTTCAACCGGAATTTCGTCTTACCCGGTAGCTTTGCCCCTCCTCATCTTACGCATTGCTTCCATGACCTCACCGACCTCAATGTCCTTACAATAACTTATTTCATGGGGGTTGTCGGCATCCCTTAGTTTACCTAGTACAATATCATGATCCCCTTCTTCATTTAGAAGTTTATGGAGCCATCTCCTCTTAATCTGATCCTCCCCCATCAAAATTATGCCGTCATCATCTTTTATGCACCTCACTTGGTCCAGATCCCGAACTGTCCTCTCTCTCACTTTAGCGAATCGGAATAACTTCTTCTACCCGCCTTTGTTCCCTAGTTCCTCATACAGACGAGCAAAAGATATAGAAGTTTAATTTATTACCGCAGTAAGCCCAAATTTATTTCTGCCACGCTAGGTGTTCTGTTTATTATGGAGGAAGCAAGGGTTACCTTCATAAAGCGGTCTAAAAAGTTGTCTCCAATTAACCAAAAATAAATTAAATTCAAGCACTTGCAATTTCACTATTTACAAAATATATAAGCTCTGTATGTGCCAATTGTTGGATAAGGTCTTAATCATTTCTAGACTACTCTGAATATAATGTTCCTTGAATCACGATAAGGTTTTAGACGAGTCCAATATGCAGCTAAGCTGAAAAAAATGAAATATCGTGCCTCAATAACACAGGTTGACAGGCATAGCAGCGGGCAGGAAACAAAAAGAACCAGCTCCTGCAAGCCAATGGGCGCCTATATTCAAATTAACGGAAATGTCGAAAAAATATTACAATTTTTGTCTATTCAGGGACAATTATTAAAAATATATCTTGCAATTTGTACGTTGTATACCTTTTGGAGTAAAATTCACATATTGTGTACATTAATATGTAGCATGTAATTGTATGATTCTACTATTCTTTCTGTATATCTCGAAGGTATACAACGTACAAAACTGTGATGTCTAAATGGATACAGACGGATACTCTCCCTCCAACAAACACACTCAATACCACCATCTTCTTCTTTTCCCGAAGAAAAAAAAGTATTTCCAAGTCTTACTGACTACCGTTGCTCTCTCTGTTCCAGTTTATGTGAACTTATTTTCTTTTTGGTTCGTTCGAAAAAGAATGACTCTTTTCTAAATTTGATAATATTTTAGCTTAAACTTACAATTCTACCCTTAATAAGAAGTTTTTATAACCATACAAATACTCTGGGCCCCTTTTTGACTTATTTAGGACCACAAATTCTAAAAATCTTAATTTTTTCTTAAATTTCGTGCTCAATCAAACAAGTTCACATAAATTGAAACGGAGGGAGTACTATGTTAGTATATCCGATAGTGTTTGTTCGTATTTGTTTTATGTTGGTACTCGCTACTTCTGGGAAGCTTCACTTGACCCCTTAGATTCGCTTTTAACACCTTTCATTTTCTAATAAATCAACCGCCGCAAGCATTCCTAATCCTACTACAGGACAGGAATGAGTCCGAAACCTAAATAATGATTTTTTTTTTTCACTCAAAATATCTTTCTACAGTTAAAAAAAAAAAGGTTATATTTCTACTTAAAACGCAATATTATATTGCATTTTAATTTGACGGGAAGTTAGCCGTTAAAGGAAAACGTAATATAATATTGCGTTTTCATTCGTTTTTTTAATGTAAAATGCAGTATAATACTATATTTTACTAAAATATTGTATTATACTGCGATTTACTTCCTTTTTGGGCTCACCAATAAGTGTTCTGCGGATTACTGACATAACAATAATTCAAATACACAAATCGCGGTATTATACTGCATTTTATATATAAAAAAATCTGCACCCCAAGCTATGACTGGTCTTATTTAAAGACTTTAGGATTTTATGAAAATCCATCCAAAACTTTCCTTCAAACTTTCGTTCATACTTCTCTTCTTGTTATCAAGCATTTTTTATAACGTCTGAAGAGACAAAAATAAGGGTTTCATTATATTAGGGAGGTGAGGTTGTAATGGAGAATAACTCTGTGAGGTATAGTTCACATCCACAGTGTATTGTTAAATTGTCGCTTGCAATGGAGTACGATAAATTGGTATCGTTGTTATGTAAGAAAATGTGTGTGAGGAAACATTCGGTGAACCTTACAGTAATCGGTAGATTTTCGTATTCTGTAACTCCGCAGGGGTTTGCTTATTATTCTGAGTTTAACATCGAAGATGATGAAACTCTTAGAGATTTTTTGCGGATTCAGGATGAATACAGGAAATTTATTGTAATAAAATTATTAAAAATGTACGTAAAGGCTAAAGACGTTCCCAATAATGAGGGTGTGCATAGTAGGGATAACCCCCAATCATCGGGTAGTTATTTTGGAGCAGTTTTTGCCGGACAGATTCCTGATGAAAGAGCTTGCCTTGATTTAAACTTGTCACCACCGGCGAATGACCAGCGAGAAAATAATTTTTCGACTTTATATAATCCACAAGACGACTGGTAAACTTTAATTTTTCTACACTTTAGCGATGTTTATTTTATGTTTGATTTGGATTTGTATTAACACTCATATTTTTCATAGGGGGTACCGTCTGGATATGAATTTACAAGTTATGACCCCGCTCCTAGTTGGAATATGCGTAGTTCTGGCGTGTTGGACCACGGTGGTCCATCTGGGAGTCATCACCATGAGTTCCAGGCCCAATATTTGAGGTACAGTAGCACCAAGCTATCCTGAATTCTGGTGTGTGTCAATTTCAATATTTTTAGAATTTTGTTTGTGTTATAATAATTAATATTTAATTATTTAATAGGACAGAGTATATAACTATGGGTTCCAGGCGCGATATTTGATGTCCAGTAGCACTATGCTATCCTGAATTCTCATGTGTGTCAATTTCAGTATTTTTAGAATTTTGTTTGTGTTATAATAATTAATATTTAAATATTTAATAGGACAGAATATATAACTATGGGTTCCAGGCCTGATATTTGAGGTCCAGTAGCAACATGCTATCCTAAATTCTTATGTGTGTCAATTTTAATATTTTTAGAATTTTATTTGTGTTATAATAATTAATATTTAATTATTTAAAGGACATAGTACCCTGTTTCCATGGAAATGTATCGAAGGAATAGGCACATTTAGAGCTGTGGGACTTGAAGGAATAGAATGCCCCATTAGAATGGGCAGGGACAGTCGATCATTGGCTTATTTTCCTAGTGAAATAACTATGGGTTCCAGGCTCGATATTTGAGGTCCAATAGCACAAAGATATCCTAAATTCTTACGTGTGTCAATTTTAATATTTTGACATTTTGTTTGTGTTATAATAATTAATATTTAATTATTTAATATGACATAGTATATAACTATGGGCTCCAGGCTCGGTATTTGAGGACCAGTAGCACCAAGCTATCCTCAATTCTTATGTGTGTCAATTTTAATATTTTTAAAATTTTGTTTGTGTTATAATAATTAATATTTTAATAGGACAGAGCATATAACAATGGGTTCCAGGCTCGATATTTGAGGTCCAGTAGCACCAAGCTATCCTGAATTCTTATGTGTGTCATTTTCAATATTTTTAAATTTTTGTTTGTGTTATAATAATTAATATTTAATTAAAAAATTTGATTCTCCTCTCTCCCACTACCGTAGCAGATGGAACCAACTCAAATCACACCAACCCTCCCAGCAGAACTGCCGGATAAGCCAAACCAAATAGAGGTATAAACGCCAATGCAAAGCTACAAGGAAACACTCCTAGATAAATAAAGTTGCAACCAGGGAAGTTACTACGATATAGAAAACCAGTCCATCCCAGAAGGGTACAAAGACAAACACATCGAAGGGGCAATCCCTCTAACACCTGAGGATAAAGAAAGACTATACAAGCCATGGAAATTCTCAGTTATCATCAAAGTTTTTCAAAAGGAAAGTGCCTCACCACATACTGCGCTCTAAATTAATTGAACTATGGAAACCATCCGAACAGTTAATCTTGATTGCCTAGGATGGGACTTCTTCATAGTAAAATTTAATCTGGAAGACAGTATGGTGAAGGCACTCCACCAAGGGCCATGGTTCATATCAGGACACTTTCTCTCAGTCAGGAAATGGGAACCAAAGTTCGTTCCACAAGAAGCAACGCTCCCCTCCACTGCCATCTGGATAAGGCTTTCACAACTCCCTACGGAGTTATATGATAAAGTAATATTGGAAAAGTTGGGAGAAAGCTTGGTAAGCTCCTAAAAATCGATCAATGCACATCCTCCACACTAAGAGGGAGGTACGCTCGTATCTTCATCCAAGTCCCACTAGAGTCCCCAGTGGAAACCTCAGTGATTATCGGCGACCACAAACAAACAGTCCTTTACGAAGGGGATGGAACCCTCTGTACAAACTGTGGAAGAATAGGCCACACAATATTATCATGTTCCTTCAGGCAAAACAAAAACCAACCACAGGCATCCGATAACCAGCAGACTCACAGCCAGGAAAGCTCTATTCCAGAAGAGGGTCAATGGAAAACAGTTACGTTCCAAAGGAGACGAAGGCAGGGTCAACCAAGAACACATCCAAACACAGAAGGTCAACCCAGGAAAAAATTTAATAACAAACCCACGGAGTCAAGCCAGGTAAACACCCACGATGAGCTCCCAGGTAACACCCCAATTCCCAGCATTTTTAAATTCAACGGACAAATCCAAACTGAAAAAAATCAAAAATCAGCAGAAAGAATCAGTGCCCAATCACAAAAGATAATAGTGGCCCAAGATGGACAAGGCACGTGCCTTACCCAAGCCCACATGGCACTCAAAATACTGGGTCCAAAAGAAAAGCGGGTCTCAGTAATGACGACCCCGCATGTACTAACAACCATCCCAAAATGCAAATGGAATCGAGCCCAAGCCAAGAGGCCCCAATCATTACCTCTAACTCTGTGCCCAATGGGGCCATAAGCACGCCGCAGAACGGGTCAAGGAAATTAGGCCCCAGCACCTATATCTCCCCTACCCCATCTAATGTCAACCCCTCTAATGGTGAAACCCCAATCGACAACAATGGAAATCGAGTGCCATGCCTGCAACTCCTCCCCTCCAATCTTGACAAGACCCCAAAGGTCACCAACATTACATCCGTCATAAATGACCGGCAAAAAATCCCTAGTCCCAACACAAGCCCACCCATCCACTTTCCAAGATGTGACAATGGAGGGTTTTATGATAGGAAACCAATCATCCTCCCACATTTCAAACCTTTCCCATTCCAGTAAATCGCAAAAAACCCAAAAATGGGAAAAAATCAAACGCCAGCAATCATTACCACCCTACCGCTTCCACCGGAACACCAACCGGCCTCCTGGCTGGAGGTGGCACTACAGGGTCAGGGACTCTCCTATGACTTCTCCATCGACGGCAAGAAAGTCACCCTAATAGTACAGAATCCGACTAACCTTGCACGAGTCACGGTGGACGCCTTGAACAAAGCCTTGGCGGCGTTTGGGCCACTCCTTTGGCAATCAATGGCCAGCAGCGACAGTGTGCACCCGATAATGGACCCCTAAGACCTAAACAGTCACCTCATCCAATGCTACCAAACACTACCCTTCTTCCCGGACCTGTCAAAGGAGGATCTGGCAGCGGAACCCTCCTTCACACTACTACCAAACATAACTCCAAACAAGTCCCCACCACTGAAGAACCCTTCCCCACCACCTCCACTGAAACATATCCACAGGGAAATCTCCACAGCACTGGAGATTCTCAAGGGGAACAATGTGATGGACGAACCAGAGCAGAGCTTCACAATCACAGCCACAGACTCCTTGCTCCTAGACTCGGTGAGGTCGATCGAGTTCAGTACCCAGGTGAGCGAAATAATGGTGGTTCTATGTCCCAGGGTGATGTCCAAATGTGGACTGAGCCTAACCCTAGCTCAATCCCAAGGTCAGCTGAAGCAGGTACTGAACTTAACCCCTTTCCTAAATCTGAAGAGGAAATCTCCTCCCCCCAAGTGCCAAACATGCAAAGTCCTCCGAGTCCGAAGGAGGTGGCACCACCACCACCCAACCCCATCCTTTTAATGAATTACATAATTTGGAACTTAGAGGGGGCAATGGAGCAGAATTTCAAAGGCATTGTAAGGAAATGGTAAGGTTTCACAAGCCTGCTATGCTGGTTCTCCTTGAAACCAAGATGGCCAACCACCAAAATCTGGCCTAAAACCTTGGGTTTGAAACGATAATCCAGTCTCCTGCAATAGGCTCATCAGGTGGTATTGTACTCATGTGGAAATAAGATATGGTAACTGTGGACGAGGTGGTCACCAATCCACAAGGAATTCATGCTATGGTGAAGGTAAAACCCGATAACCCTCCCTGGCTTTTTTCTGCTATATATGCAAGTAATCATATTGCTAATAGGAAACTACTATGGGAACAGCTGCAAACCATAGCTGGCATCTCCAGTGACAACTGGTTCATTGGAGGGGACTTCAATAAAGTCCTGAAAGCCAGGGATAAGTTTGGGGGCAACCCTATAAACTTAAACCGTAGTAACCTGTTTTGGAAATGTATCAATAGCTGTAATCTTATTGACCTGGGGTACAAGGGTAGTAAATACACTTGGTCCAATAAAAGATACACAACGCGTAGTACCTTAATCTTGGAAAGGATTGATATGTGCTTTGCAAATGAAGGGTGGATCAAACAACACCAAAAAGAATAAATGAAAATTGGTGAGTGGAAAGCGCGCGCCTGCAAGTCTTGTCAATTTGCACCTTTAGATAGCGAACGTCCTCTCATTGTAATGTAAATATGATATTTGTCTTTGCAGCTTTATTTGTTCATAGAACTTTGCAATAAATTGGTCAGCCTTAAGCATTAAATGATAAAAAATATTAGAGATTCTGTCTTAAATATAATAATTATATAACGTAGTATTCAATGTCATTAATTGTCCATAATAGTCTTATTATGACAAAGGCAAGACAGATATTTCCAAAATAGCTATAAAAGGGAGAGGGCTGAACAATTGTGAGGACACTATACACTATACACTATTTGAATATACTTTGGTTTACTTGTTTTTCTTAAATACATTCTAGCTACCAAATTGCTTTCTCTTATTCAGTAACCCGAGTTCTTCTAAATTGTCGCTTTAGTCAAAATTCCATTTTTTGGTTCAATAGGAGTCTTTTGATATATTTGGGAAGCAAACGGAGATCGATTAGGAGCTTGTTCTTCAATAGCCACCTTTTCTTGCCCATAACAAGGCCAGGCGGAGAAGGTTCCAAGCTCTACGACCAACCACTGCTCTGCTTCTGCATTTTCGACTTTTCTTGCATGGTTGCAGCTGTGTCTTAATAGTAGAAGATAGCAACAACTAAAATGAAAAGAATGGCAACAAAAAATGAGAAAGTGTATGCACTTTTAGAATATCTCTTTTCCTTTTTGTTCTATTGTTCTTTATGAGTTAATGAAAGAGCTTTTGAAGTGGGTATGTTTGGCAGGGAGAAACTGGGAGAAGCTATATATATATACACATGTAACGCACAGCTCACTAAATTGAGAAAATGAGAGTGAACTCAAAATTAACTACGCGGTTTGGGGTACATATGTCGAATAAGAAATTTTAAAGAAAGAAAGAGAGAGAAGCGGAGGAAGTTGGGGTTGAATTGTTAGAGGACCCAATGTGACCAAGTCCAACTCCTATGGCTGCTCCTAAGGCTGGCTTAGAGCGAAGTATTGATTGTTTAGTACGCTGTTGGGCGGTGCAAACCACTTCGTGAAAGACATGCCTTGTACGCTGCAATTTGGGGGTGTGGAGGGGGAGGAGGAACTTGCTATACGTCTAACACTACAAGAAACAATTTTTCTTTTTTAAAATACAAGAAACTAATGATGCATAAGAATTGTCCTTGAAATATAATTCTATGATTTAATCATGGTTAATTAGTTTGTACTTTCATCTAAATTTATGTTTTAACTATGATAAATTACTGTAGTGTGGATGTGAATAAATAATTTCCAAGGATTTCTAATTCTATAAGAGATCGTTTGGTTTGAAGACAAGTTATGCTAGATTAGTTAAATTGAAATTAGCTATACTGGCATTATTTCTTATTGTTGGTGCATTGTATTAATTCTTGAAATCGTCAATTTTACTGTTTTATTCTCGAAAACTTAATTAAAGATTATTATTTCACTCCCTGGTAGGTAGGTATAAGTAATATCGGTACTATTTTTAATCGTGAGATAACTAATTCCAGGACTAATAACCAAACAAGGAATAAAGCTGTAATAAATTTTTATTTTGAAATTATTTTTGCGTATCCATCCTACCAAACGACCCGTCACGCCCTAAACCTGGGCCTAGACATAACACGACACTCGGTGCCTGACTACATGTGTCCGAGCGAACCAACTGGCTGGCTGAATCAACATATGATATCATAACATACTAATGTGAAAGATAAACTAACACATGCTGATATACTGACAGTCTGAATGATTAAAATCAAAGTGTGGAAACACTAATACAAGTCTGTAACACGTCTATAGCCAACATTGCTTAATAGTAAAAAGCTTGTGACTCTTTCTAATTGATACTTTAGTCTATGAAGTCTCTAATGAAGTACTGAAAATACTGAATGTCTGAAAATACGAAAGGCTACAAGATAATGATAATGCCCCGAACGAACTTGGGATCACCAAATAGCTTATACGAGAATCCTAGCGTTCTGAATCGTCAACCCATAAATCATTACCTGCATCGTGAGATGTAGACCCCGGGCAAAAGGGACGTCAGTACATTTGAATTGCACTGGTATGTAAAGCAACTGAAAGAAAGAATTATAAATGCTGAAACTGAAACTAAGCTGATTAATAAAAATTAATAATTGATAATTGAAATGATAACTATTGAAACTGAAACTGAAATGATAATTGATAACCGAACTGATGATTGGTAACTAAAATGATAACTGATAACTGAAATAATAATTAATAATTGAATTGAACAAAGAAAGTAAGGATATGAATACTCCCCCTTCTGAATGATGAACAACCTGTTTATCTAAATAATCTACGATCTCGGACCCAATATATATATGTGCACAAGCTACAGCCTCAAGCCCAAGTATATGTATACATAACTACTACCTCAGGCGCAAAAATACATAAAGCATAAATGATCACACCCATATATGCCTTATAAAAAGGACAATGCGGTCGCTGCAAATACAATCCAGTTTACAAGTCCGGAGTCGAATCCCACAGAGAACTAAGGTTTAGCTACAACTGTTCACTATCACTAAGAAGACAAGCTTGAACAATTCCTAACTTATATATATATTTAGATTCTTATGTTTAACTAACTAACTAACAAATTAAATTACTAAATTAACAACTAAATATACTACGGGTTAGAGACAAGATTAAGGAGGTCTAGAGTTATAATTTCCCCAATTGTCGGAATCCTTCCCGCTATGTCTTCTATAATTTCGCCTAAGTATTCTCTACCAATCATGAGAACTATTATTACCGTAAATCTCTCCCGAGTAATTACGATAATTTACTAGACGCACTCTCCCGAGCTACGCTAGCTGGCTTTTAATACAGCTCA
>MU684475.1:68498-87449 GCA_026770625.1 Nicotiana glauca
CTCGGAATCACACCTACAAGGCATAAAACACACAATTAGTGCAAAACACTAGCGATTAAAGCGCAAACTCAACTAAAGTGCAGTAAATTAGAGTGTAATAATCGACTAAAACACGTAATTATATCCTATCATCAATAAACTACGGCCTCAGGCCCAAACATGCATAAATCAAAAACTACGGCCTCAAGCCCAAATACAGGTGTTCAACATTCAGGAACTGAGAATCATACTGAAATACATAATACTGAAATACTGAATCATATTTAGTTACACGGTACTCGAATGCTAAATAGAACTGGATTGAGATATATATTCATGAACTAATTATGAAAAGTTAAATTTCAACTGTTTATGACATGCTGAGTAATCTAGACTGAGACTCATGGGCATCAAACCCAAGTCTATATTAATTATTCTGTGATTTTACAACGTTTAGAAAGAAAGTCATGAATGAGTTACGAAGCTAGAGAATAGAAGTTCTACGAATATTCACGTAACTATGACATAATTAATTTATGAGGAAATTAGTAATAGTCATAATGAATGGGACGTAGTGAGAAACATAGACATTCCCAAACGTAAAGAGAGTTAGCCTCACATACCTCAATTACGCCCCTTAGTGCTACTACAATGATCCACAATACTAAGAACCTTCAATCAACAATAGCAATATCCAATGGAACCAATATTAGTGACAAATTCTATAACTTAAACAATTTGAGCATATTATCAAACACCTTGTAGGCATAAATCTCTACATCTCATCACCATATAATTAGTTCATCCAAATGCCACCATTCATCAACAATTTATCCCACCATCATGATTAACCAATTTATAACTTCCAATATCAAATATATGAGCATCGATCCACACCCAACCAACAAAATTCCATCAATTAATCATCTTTCAATCTCTACAATAGTTATGTAATTAAATAGGGAACTTATGGCTTCCAATCACCTGTAACGACCCGACCGATCGTTTTGAGTTTTTATATTTTGCTCGCTAGTTCTCGGGCATGATGAGCCTCGGGTGATATATTATGACTTATGTAAATCTTCAGTATTGGTTTTCAGGGTAATCAGAATGGATTTGGATGAACAGTTCTCAGTTTGAAGCTTAATATTTAAAAGGTTTGACCAAGTTTTGATTTGTTAGTATATGACCTCAGATTGGAATATTTATTATTTGGTTAGCTCCGTTAGGTGATTTGGGACTTAGGAGCATGATTGGAATGTGTTTTAGAGGTCCAGAGTAGATTTAGGCTTGAATTGGCGAAATTAAAATTTTGGCGATTTCCAGTTGATAGGTTAGAATTTGATATAGGGTTCGTAATAGAATTCTGGAAGTTGGAGTAGGTCCGTTGTATCATTTTTGACGTGTATGCAAAATTTCAGGTCATTCGGACGAGGTTTGATAGACTTTTTGATTGAAAGCGAAATTTGGATGTTTTTGGAATTCCTATGCTTGAACCCGATGTGATCTTGGCATTTTGACATTGTTTTGAGTATTCCGAAGGTTGGAACAAATTCGAATGATGATATGGGATATGTTGGCTTGTTTGGTTGAGGTCCCGAGGGCCTCAAGTGAGTTTCAAGTGGTTAAACGGATCAAATTCTTGTTTTGAAAGTTGCACAAAATCTGCTGTGAGTGTTACAGACTTTTGGCTTTCGCGTTTGTGAGTGGGCCCTCGCATTCGTGAAGGGTTAGGGGGAGAGTCTGGAGATTTTTCCTTTGCATTCGCGAGGGAGGTCCCGCGTTCGCGAAGGGTTGGAGTCAAGAAGCATCACGTTCGCAGGAGACCAGACACGTTTGTGATGGTTTGAGTTACTGAGGCATCGCGTTCGCGAGGTGGTCGTCACGTTCGTGTAAGAGGATTTTTGGTCAAAGGTATTTTGTGCTTCGTGAATGCGAGGCTTTGACCGCGTTCACAAAGAATGAATTGGAATCACTCGACATAATGTTTTAAAAGGCCATTTTCGCGACTTGGGGCCTAAGTTTACCATTTTTGACTCGGTTTGGAGCTTGTTGATGGAGATTGAAGAGGGAATCAAAGAGAACTTCTTGTAGGTAAGAATTTCGGAGTTAATACTCGATCCTATTTTGATTCTTACTTTTTAAACATGATATATGTGAAATTTAAAGCCTAAAATTGGGGAATTAGAGCTTGAATTTTGAGAGTGTAAATTGAGGTTTTGAGGGGCCATTTGAGGTCTGATTTTGATGTTCTTTGTATGCACGAACTCGTGAGAGGATAATGATTCTATTGGTGTAATTTTATCATATTTCGAGATGTGGGCCCGGGGCCGGGTTTGGCCAATTCGGGATTTTGGGTATAAATTAGATATTTTCGAGTAGGCTTTGTTCCCTTAGCATATTTTGATGGTATAAAGTTGTTTTTGGGTAGATTTGGAGCATCCGGAGGCCTATTTGAGAGGCAAAGGCATTGCAGGCTAGAATTTGGACCGGATTGAGGTAAGTAATGATTGTAAATACTGTTCTGAGGGTATGAAACCCCGGGTTTCACATCTTTGTCGTACTTTGAGGTGACGCACACGCTAGATGATGAGTGTGGGGTCATGCACCATTGGGGATTGTGAATCGTTCCATCCCGTACGACTGTTAAGTTGCGTATTTTACTTGAAACTATTTGATATTGTTATATCTTGGAAAATATTATTGTGTTGGGGCTAAATGTCGTGTCTGGGCCTTGTGCCGATTGTTGCTTTTACTAATGTGTTACCTCATTATTTTGGTTTAATGTTTATACTTTGTCATGCTATGTTCATACTATTTTCATAACTCGGTTTTATTCACCCCTATTCACCCCTTCATGTGTTTCGTGGCAATGCTCTTAGGTTTTAGTAGCTTGCACAGCTTGGTTGAGTTAGAAGGAATCAGTCCTGACGGTTTAGTTTTGTGCAAATGGAAAGTTCTTGGCTAGTTGAGTATGTAGTAGTTGTGGCTCGTAGTGGATTATGAAGTTCTCATGTTTATCCTAGGATGGTATGGTATATGCGGTATGTTGTGTAGAATTGAGATTTGCATGTGTAAGGTCACAGTTCAATTTTGAAAGGAAGGTCACAAATTCTTAGGTAGCATGGACAGTTCAGATGACTAGATGAATGAGATCATTGATTGGTATGGCTTGATGAAGGTATACATTTGAGGAAGGGCGATGTGTTTGAGTTGAGGATACTTCATCAGTATTGCGGCACTCTCTTATTGGATCTACTATTGTTATTGAGTTGCTTGGTGGCACAAAAGAACTTTAGAAGTACCTCTCGTTGGATGATTTAGTATTAGAGGTATGTTGTATATTCGTACGGTGGAGTTGGGATCACATATGGTGATTCATGTTCTGTGTGGAATTGGAGGATGGGAGTTCTCATAAATAGGTTAGGTCGTGGTTGTAGACCGCGTATATCGGTCTTGTGTGGTAACTATTGGAGGTTTGGAGACCCGAGTGGATCTTTGTTGCTTAGCATGCTAGATATTGGTAAGATATTGGGTATGGACATGGTTGTTGATTTCGGTATTGATTTGGTGCCGGGCACCGTATCGTATGGCACCGACGGAGTTAAAGGAGCATCTTAAGCAACTCCTTGATAAGGGGTTCATTGGTAGGCCAATATGGATGTGTGTTCTACATCGAGTCGACTTGGTTGACTCCGAGTTTTATTGTCGAGGGCAGTGTGGATTCGATCGTTTTTGAGCTTATTAGTGATCTGGGGAGATCTATGAGTTACCTTTCCTGGTTGCGAGGTGTTAGGATTTGTTGGTTATGGGCACATGTGGTGCAGTTTTATTGGGGCGTCTCAATGGAATTTGAATGAAAAGAGTACTGGGTATTGTTCGGCGGATGGCATATCGATTGTGTCCTTTCGGGTTGTGTAATATTATGTCAATTGCTTCACCATGGTTATGATGATTTTCTTTGGTTCTAGACATCAAATCGCACGCGGTTGTCAATTTTAAGCATAGTGACTTGATGTGTTTCATGTGGACCAGTGTTTGAATATGGTCGCGCATTTCAAGAAAGTTATGTGGAGGTATGATCCTTTGGGCTAGATTTATGTGTTCTGTTTCTACGAGGTGTGTCGGGTTCTCAACATTTGGTCTGGTGGTACTGGTGAGCTTGCGGTATATCTCACTCATTTGAGTCATTTTTCATGATATGAGTATGTTCAGATTGTTGCTTATTGGTGCGCGGATTACACGAGTTGTGGATATAGATTGTATTGATGTGTCATGTCACCTGTGTAGTTGTATTGGATTAGATGAGATCATTGGGGTTCCAGAATGAATACAAATGGATTCGGTTTCAGCATGTTGGACGGATAATATCAATATTCGGCTAAGAAATTTGCTATGGTCCTTGGAAAAGGAGAAGTGGCCTCACGAATGGTTGATCTGAGGAACGGTTATAACTTTCTACATGTTTCATTAATCATTGGCAGTATACGGAAGTGTTGGAATGAGGCTTTATTTTATAAGAGGCTTATTATCGATATTCGGTTATTTTGAGCAACTGCTGTGATTAGAAGTTATCTATATGAGTTTTTGAGTTGCGTGGTATATCATGTAAGTGCATCTGTAGTTGCAGATATGGTTTGTTATAGCTTGTTCAGGATTATTCAGAGTATAGATGTGAGATTCTGATCTTGTGGATGATTTCAGAAGTGGAAATGTGGTTCTAAGGTTTATGGGCTAGGTTGGATTGTGGAATTGTAGTTACATTGTGTTATCGGACCTATATGAGGTAGGATGATGTGGGATCACCCCTGGGTATCTGCCTGGTAAGGTTATACAGTGACTTGTTGGCTTTTGGAACAACTATGGGCACGTTCGAGGACGAACATATGTTTAAGTGGGGGAGGATGTAACGACCCGACCGGTCGTTTTAAGGTTTTTTTGAGCTTCTGTACTTCGCTCGCTAGTTCTTGGACATGACTAGACCCGTGTGATGTATTATGACTTATGTAAATCATCGGTTTTGGTTTTCAGGGTAATCGGAATGGATTTGGAAGAACAGTTCTCAGTTTGAAGTTTAAAATTTTAAAGGTTTGACCATGTTTTGACTTGTTAGTATATGACCTCGGATTGGAATTTTTATAATTTGGTTAGCTCCGTTAGGTGATTTGTGACTTAGGAGCATGATCAGAATGTGTTTTGGAGGTCCGGAGTAGATTTAGGCTTGAATTGGCGAAATTAGAATTTTTGCGATTTCCGGTTGATAGGTGAGAATTTGATATAGGGGTCAGAATGGAATTCCAGAAGTTGGATTAGGTTCGTTGTGTCATTTGTGATGTGTGTGCAAAATTTCAGGTCATTCAGACGAGGTTTAATAGACTTTCTGATCAAAAGCGAAATTTGGAAGTTTTTGGAATTCGTAGGCTTGAATCCGATGTGATCTTGGCGTTTTGATGCTGTTTTGAGCGTTACGAAGGTTGGAACAAGTTTGAATGATGATATGGGATATGTTGGCATGTTTGGTTGAGGTCTTGAGGGCCTCGGGTGAGTTTCGGGTGGTTAAACGGATCAAATTCTTGTTTTGAAAGTTGCAGAAAATCTGCTGTGAGTGTTGCAGACTTTTGGCCTTCACGTTCGCGAGGGAGGTCCCACATTCGCGAAAGGTTGGAGTCAGGAAGCATCGCCTTCGTGGGAGAGCAGACACGTACGCGATGGTTTGAGTTGCTGAGGCATCTCGTTCGTGAGGTGGTCGTCGCGTTCCCGTAAGAGGATTTTTGGTCAAAGTTATTTTGTACTTCGCGAACGCGAGGCATTGACCGTGTTCTCTTAGAAGGAATTGGAATCACTGGGCAGAATGTTTTAAAAGGCAATTTTCGTGACTTTTGGCCTAAGTTCACCATTTTTGACTCGGTTTTGAAGCTTGTTGAGGGAGATTGAAGAGGGAATCAAAGAGAACGTCTTGGAGGTAAGAATTTCGGACTTAATACTCGATCCTATGTTGATTCTTACTTGTTTAAACATGATATATGTGAAATTTAAAGCCTAAAATTGGGGAATTAGAGCTTGAATTTTGAGAGTGTAAATTGAGGATTTGAGGGGCCATTTGAGGTCCGATTTTGATGTTCTTAGTATGTACGAACTCGTGAGAGGATAAGGATTCTATTGGTGTGATTTTTATCCGATTCCAAGACATGGTCCTAGGGGCAAGGTTTGGCTAATTTTAGGATTTTTGGTATAAATTGGATATTTTCGAGTGGGCTTTGTTCCCTTAGCATATTTTGATGGTATAAACCTGTTTTTGGATAGATTTGGAGCATCTGGAGGCCGATTCGAGAGCAAAAGGCATCGCGGGCTAAAATTTGGATCGGATTGAGGTAAGTAATGATTGTAAATACTTTTATGAGGGTATGAAACCTCGGATTTCACATCGTTGTGCTACTTTGAGGTGACGCGCATGCTAGATGACGAGCGTGGGGTCGTGCACCATTGGGGATTGTGACTTGGTCCATCTCGTACGACTATTAAGTAGCGTATTTTACTTGTAAACTATTTGATATTGTTAT
Organism: Nicotiana glauca; assembly: GCA_026770625.1. Lineage (NCBI taxonomy): Eukaryota > Viridiplantae > Streptophyta > Magnoliopsida > Solanales > Solanaceae > Nicotiana > Nicotiana glauca. Next base: position 75,038 of record MU684475.1, read on the forward strand.
ATCTTGGAAAATATTATTGTGTTGGAGCTAAATGCCGTGTGTGGGCCTTTTGCCGATTGTTTGGACCCTTAGGGTCTTTTACTACTGTTTTACCTCACTGTTTTGGTTTAATGTTTATACTCAGTCATGCTATGTTCTTACTATTTTCATAACTCGATTTTATTCACCCTTTTTGATTTCATAAATGATTTTGAGCCGAGTACTTGTTTTACTTTTGCCTGTGTGGCTTGTGAGATTTTGACTGAGTAAGGCCGAGGGCCTGTGTTGTGAGGATACTATGGGAATGGGTTGTGCGCCGCAGCATGTGGTACCGATTGTGATATATGAGAAGCCGAGGGCCTGATTTATTATGCCATGAGGTGGCTTGTGATTGATATAAGGCCAAAAGCCTGTTGATTATGCCACGAGACGTCTTATTATTGCGGTTGGGCCTTAAGGGGCCCCTCCCGGAGTCTGTACACCCCCAGTGAGCGCGGGTACCCAGTGTGTGTGATATGTTGTAGCCCGAGGGGCTGTTGTTGTTTCATATTGGAGCTCGAGGGGCTGTTCTTGATCCATGGTTCCCGAGGGGTAGTTCTTGATCCATGTTATACCCGAGGGGCTGATTACAAATAATTGTGAGGCAGCCCGAGGGGCTGGTTCTGTTGATATTATGCCCGGGGCGGTTTATGGTATATGTTTTGCCTGAGGGACTATTTACTTTTCTATTATTTTACTCACTATTTTTACCACTCGTTTGAAACTATCGAAAGTTGTTTAAAAAGGTTTTATTAAAATTGAGCCTGATTTACAAAGTAAACATTTCTGTACTGTTTTGGAAATGTACTGCACTTGCTATAGCGTTTTGACGTGGATTACGTGTTTTCTTACTCCTCAGCTTTCATTTACTTTTATTTTTTACTAAGTTGGCGTACTCACATTACTCACTCCACCTTGTGTGCCGATTCAGGTAGTTCTAAACCTGATATTGGGTTTTGATTGCTCAGTGGCAGAGCCATTGGAGTTAGCAAGGTAGCTGCCCGACATTCGCAGCACTGCTTTTCTCCCTCTTGTTTTTCTTAGACTGTATTTAGTATATTTTTAGATTCTTAGTGGTGTTAAGACCTTAGTAGATGCTCGTGACTTGTGACACCCCGATGTCGGGCTTGTGTATTTATTCTGCACTATTCATTTAGACTTACATTATAAAATATCTGATTAATTAAAGGCTTAAAAATGTTTGTTATTGATTAAATGGTTAAACTTGGGAGGCTGGACTAGTTTCACGATAGACGCCATCACGTCAGTTTTAGGGTCGTGACATCACCATACCAAGAGTTTCAATACTTATTCATACTCATATTACCTTAACAAATTCATACATGTAAGTCTAAAGGTGTAGGATTACCCTTTTTTGGAAGAAATCTTGCAAAACCATCCTTTGAGTTCTTGAAGAAATCTCTTGAAGATCTAAGTAATTTATGTGTAGATTTCATCAATATTAATATAAAAATTATGGAATTTCACACCATGATAATGGGGACTGCTTACCTTGAAGATGACAGGGGTTGGAGTTCTTGAGAGAGTGGAGGAAAACCCTAAAATTCGTCCAAAAGAAATGGGGGAAGATGGATGCTATGGTAACACTTCAGTGCTAGCCCCTCTTTTCGGATGCGGCCTCGGATGCGACATGCGTCGCATCCGCACACTCCTTCGTCAGCCTTTGGTAATTTGATCATAAATTCTTGTAGGAATGTCCAAATGATGAATGGTTTGAAGAGTTAGAAACTAGACTCAAATACCTTTTATTTAATAGGTTCTGCATCATCTAACACTTTATATATCTGTAGATATGCTCGTAGAAAATATGGTCTTGTGCTTACCCATTTAGAATTTTAGTCTTTCATGTAGTTTTCCAACTTGGCTTAGACATAAGTATCTCCTTGGACCCTAAATAACTTATGATATGGTTTGTACACTTAATATCATAACAGTTTGATTACCATCACGTTAATACTCATTTAATGCATCCACAACCGGTTCAAATTTATGGGGTGTTACATTATCTCCCCCTTGTGATCATTCGTCCTTGAATGATTGTCCTTGTTGTATCTTAGGCTATCTCTACACCTTAAATGGTTCTGGTGGGAACATGAACATTTATTAACACTTGCATATTAAACTGAATGAATACACGATTACTGAACTGAATAGGTACTAGACTGAATGGCTGCTAAATTGACTAAACACTGAAAGACATGGAGATTGTATTCTAAGGTCTGGATGAGAAGGTTAGATACCTTCGACATTTCTCCAAAATACCTACCAGCTAACAGAGCATAACACTAGCTCTATCGGGCATAATAATACGCATAATATGATACATATAGATGAATACTTGTTTGTTATGGGTACATGAATTCTGAACTAAAGTGGATATATGAATACTGAACTGGCATGAATAATCGAGTGTTGAATTGATGTGAATATCTGCTCACTGAACTTATATCAATATTTGAGTATTAAGCTGACATGAATATCTTAGTACTGGACTGACATGAGTATCTGAGTACTAAACTGACATGAGTGTTCTAACATGAGATCTGAATAGTGGAAACATAAATGTCGTGACATGAGATTTGAATACTGTAAACTTGAATGTTATAAAATGACACGTGAAATACTGGTGTACAACCGCTAATTATGGTGGAAAATCTAACTCATAAGCTACTTACCCGATCCTTCATATGATCCTATATGGCCCGATGTATCTGGGATTGAGCTTTCTTTCTTCCCAAATCTTATAACACCTTTCATAGGCAAAACTTTCAGAAAAACCCAATCATCAACTTGAAACTCTAAGTCTATATGTTGCACATCCGAATACGACTTTAGGCGACTTTGAGCCGTCTTCAATTTCTCTTGAATGAACTTGAATTTCTCCATAGCTTGATGGACCAAATTTGGTCTCAACTACTCTGCTTTGCCAACTTCGAACCAGTCAATTGGCGATCTACACTTTCGCCCATACAAATCATGGTTTCATAATGAGCGAGATAACCCGATTATAAGGTCCATATTTACCATCTCTACTAAAGGATGTGTATTCTAATATAAACACTTGGTTTCCTGCTGCTCGATTTTCACTTGCCGACAATTCATACACGTGGCCACAATTTTGCAATGTTCTTTTTCATGTCGTTCCACCAATAAATCTCCTTGAGATTATGATACATCTTTGGGGTACTTAGGTGGATAGAATATCTAGAATTATGGGCTTCTAACATCTTCCTCCTTCACTAAGTCCATCTGTGTTTGGAACACACAATCTATCATAGTACGTCAAAGTACTATCATCTCCCCCTTGTTCAAAAGCTATTATCTTATGCATGTGAATCCCCTATTTCAGCTACAACAAGTAGGGATCATCAAACCGTTTCTCTTTCAATTTGGCTACTAAGGAGGAACAGGTCCCGTTCTAGACAACAACTCCACTATCTTTGGTGTCCGAAAGTCGAACTCCTACCGTGGCTAAGCAGTGAACTTCTTTCAACATAGTTCTCTTGTCTACCTCATTCATAAGCTATACTTCCCACACTTGATTATCTTCTTAAGAACTTCCTAAAAAAACTTATAGTATTGTTGTGAGCTAAGTGACTGACCATTACTCGGAATATTAGGGTCTTGTGCAATGGCACTACCCTTGTAATACATAACTGGGCATGATTTTATAGTTTTTCTGCCTCATGCTAACTATATAGGTTTCGAATCTCTAATTGGACTTATTGATGATTTTCACATCTCTCCCTTAAAACAAAGGTTAGGATCTTCTACTTGCGGATCATTCTCTTTTGTTGAGATCTGAACAACTTTTCTTATCTTTTGCAATTTTTTTAGCACTTTATGACAATGACGACTTACCTTTCAACTTACTCCTAAGAAATCTTCCTTACTAGGAAAAACTAAATTACTTACATAAGGGAAAGATAATTTATTCAAAACTATCATACACAATCTTAATGATTTAACTCTGCTTACACTGTCAATCTTGGAAAAACCTCTTTTCGATAATTCTTAAAGGCTATTCTTTTGTAGTTGATCTCTTACTGCTAGCTGATTTTTTTCCCACTGTCAATACACTTCGGGTTTAACTTCAACTCTTTGGGTTCTAACATATGTTCGATCTTTCAAACTATCATCCACTCACTAGAGTTAACCCGGCTAAGTGAATCAAATCTTACATCTACTAGCTCTGCTGAAATTGCTAATTCACTGTATTTACTCCAAAATTATTTACTATTCTTTTACGAATCACCTGCTAGCATAATGTTTTCTTGCTCTACTTTGAATAACTAAAGTGAAGCATAAGGTTATTCCTAACTTCCCTCACTATCCGACCCTATTCTATGGTCGCACACTATCTTTCTTTTGTACTGTGTACATGGATCACACTTAGGGAAATTTCATCTATATTAAACAAAATTCGAATATCTAATTTCTATGCACTTCAATATTATATCAAACTATAAACGTTTGGGGTAAACGCTTAGTCACATACCCATGGGGAACTGTCATATCCTTTATCTCACAATAATACCTACTTCTTATAGTAAATTACTAAGGTGGTACTTTCTAATTCTAGTATGAATAAATCTGGACAACTTAAAGTCATTCCCTAAAATTCAATGTTGGCTGCTATTGATTCTCATTTCATACATCATGTATTCTTAGTCATAAGCATGAGTCGTATGAAAAATACATCTTTGGTAATATCAAACATTTCTGAATGCTAGGAATTTTGCCCGTAGTCTTTTTTCTGTCCAAAACTGTAATGACCAATTCTATGCCAGTTGCGGTCAAATTCTTAACCTGCTACACTGTAGGGTCTGACATCTAAATTATCATCATCCAACCTGTAGCTAAATTTCTAAGAATTAAAAAATGAAATTGTTCTGTGAGGTAAAACACATACGAATACACTACTATACACAAATATGTAATTCAGAAATACCATCTTCTCATAAATCACTTCCTATACCATCCAGCTAGTCTTGGGTCTTAATACGGACCTAAAACATGTGTGATTTCTCTATGATCACTGTTACTTACATTTTCTTTTAGCACCCGTAGGCATCACTGTACACTTACCAGTCAACAGAATTTTGATACACTGAAAATTGGAGATCTGGTAACTGAATAACTGATAACTGATAACTGGCATATTGAATAACCATAAACTGGCTAACTGAAAGAATGTATAACAGGTAACTGAGGTAAACTAATAACCATAAGACATGATAACTGCTTTTGCACTTTTTGATAAGGTTATGCTCTAGTCTGTACTACTATCCATTGCATCCCACTTTTAACATCCTCTCAAGTCTCATATTTACCAACATGTACTCCATAATTATACCCCAGTGGGAAATTATCCTCTTTAGGACCTTAGGTTTCTCCTGCGCTTCGCTTGGGCATCCAATACACTTAGAATTCGATTGGAAGAGAAGTTTAACTATTGCTCTAAGCTTCATGGCACGATCTCGAGTAGAATAAAATAAGACAACCCTGGATGTCTTGGTAGTTAACCATTTATATGAGTGGACAGCACACACATATAAAGGAAACTCCACTGGACACGACTTTATAGACTCCCTAGGACTCTTGAACCTAGTGCTCTGATACCAAACTTTGTCACGCCCTGAACCTGGGCCTGGACGTAACACGATACTCGGTGCCTGACTATATGTGATCGAGTGAACCAACTAGCTGGCTAAATCAACATATGATATCATAACATATTAAATGCGGAAGATAAACTAACACGTGCTGATATACTAATAGTCTGAATAATAAAAATCAAAGTATGGAAACACTAATACAAGTTTGGAACATGACTTTAGCCAGCATTGCTTAACACAAAAAACTTGTGACTCTGTCTAATTGACACTCCAGTCTATGAAGCTTCTAATGAAGTACTGAAATCACTGAATGTCTGAAAATATGGAAGACTGTATGATAATGATAATGCACGAACGAACTGGGGATCACCAAGTAGCTGATAGGAGAATCCTAGCATTCTGAATTGTCAACCTGTAAATCATTACTTGCATCATGAGATGCAGGCCCCGGGTAAAAAGGACGTCAGTACATTTGAATTGTACTTATATATAAAGCAACTAAAAAAAAGAACTATAAATGCTGAAACTGAAACTAAGCTGATAACTAAAAATTGATAATTGATAACTGAAATGATAACTATTGAAATTGAAACTGAAATGATAACTGATAACTAAATTATAACTAGTAATTGAATTGAGCAAAGGAAGTAAGGATACGAATACTCCCTCTTCTGAATGATGAACAACCTCTTTATCTGAATAAGTTACGGCCTCGGGCCTAATATATATGTGCACAAGCTACAGCCTCAAGCCCAAGTATACGTATACATAACAACGACCTCAGGCCCAAAAATGCATAAAGCATAAACTACAGCCTCAGGCCCAAACATGCATAAAGTAAAATTTACGGCCTTACGCCCAAACATGCATAAGGCATATAAACTACGGCCTCAGGCCCAAATACAGGTGTTCAACATTCAGGAATTGAGGATCATACTGAAATACATAATACTAAATCATATTGAGTTACACGATACTCGAATGCTAAATTGTAATGACCTTGGGTCATCACTTAATTTACAAGTTAATGTTTTGAGGCCTTAAAAGCCTCCTTTTACCTTACCTCGATCTGTGTGCATGTTCCGGACGTATATCCGGAACGTTTTTATGTGAAAATTTGATAAAAATGCTAATTTGGCCTTTAAAATTGAATTTAAGTCAACTTCGGTCAATATTTTGGGTAAAAGGACCCGGACCCATGATTTGATGGTCCCGGAGGGTCTGTAAAAAAATATGGGACTTGGAGGTATTCCCAGAATTGAAGTCTAAGGTCCCAAGCCCGAGAAATAAATTTTTGAAGAAAATTGTTTAACTGAAATTATAAGAGTTTTTGGAAATGTAAATGTGTTTGAATTTGATAGTATCGGGACCGTATTTTGGTTTCGGAGCCCGGTACAGGTCTTATATGGTAATTAAGTTGAGCCTGTAAAATTTGGTAAGAAACGGACTTGATATGACGTGAATCGGACCCTTGGCTGTTAAAATTTGAATTTAAAATTTATGAAGATTTTTCTTTGATTTTGATGATATACTCGTAGTTCGAGATATTAATTTGGCAATTTGATCACTCGAGTAAGTCCATATGATTTTTTGAGTTAGTATGCATGTTTGGTTTGGAGCCCCGAGGTCTTGGGTGAGTTTCAGATAGGTTTCGGGGTGTTTTGGACTTATGATTTTCTGTTGTTTGCTGCTTCTGGTGTGCTGGTGTATTGTTCTTCGTGTGAGCGAAGGAACTCTCGTGAACTCGAAGAGTAAGTTAGTCTGAGAGATTGGTATGTAGACATCTGTGCTTATCTCCCAGAGGCTACAGAGTTAGGAATAGTTTCACATCTATTCATCTCTGTCGTGCGGTTTGGTTTCTCAATGCTAATTGAATTTCTACTTTGTTCTTTCCCAGATGGCGAGAAAACGTGCTTCTTCATCCACTGACCAGCAGATCGAGTCCCCAGCAACAGTTCTCATGAGAGGCAGAGGACGAGCCCGAGGCCGTGCTAGGGGCCGAGGTAGGGGCAGAGCTCAGCCCAGAGCAGCAGCACCAGCGGCGGAGCCTCAGGTAGAGTTTGATGATGAGGTTCTGACCCAGACAGTTCTGGTGGGCCCAGCTCAGGTCCCAGAGGGCTTCATTGCTACCCCAGTACTCCACGATGCTCTGGTCCATCTAGTGGGCCTTATGGAGAGTGTCACCCAGGTAGGCTTACTTCCTGTAGCACCAGCTGCCTCTCAGGCTGGGGGAGGAGCACAGACTCCAGCTACCCACACTCCAGAGTAGATGAATCCATAGTTTCAGACTGCAGCAGCTCAGCCAGTTGGAGCAGTTCAGCCGGGTTGAATTAGACCCTCGGTTGTTAAAATTTGAACTTAAGAGTTGGGGAGATTTTATCATACGCGAAGGCGAGGCTCAGGTCGCCAATGCAAAGCATTAAGGGTGTCAACCTTTGCGAATGCAACCTGGCTATCGCGAACGCGAAGGCTATTTGGCAGGAACTAGGGGAAGGGATTTTACCCTACGCGAACGAATGTAGGTTTTGCGAACGCGAAGGTCAGGGGGGTAACCCTTCGCGAAGGCGTCAGACTTCTCGCGAACGCAAATAAGACCTGTCCAGTGAATTAAAATAGAACCAAAAATGGGAATAAGCTATATTTTCATATCTCCTTCCCTAAAATCAGACCTTAGGCGATTTTTGAAGAAAAGTCTTAGGTATGTGTTCTTAAACTCACCCATTAGATTTCTAGGCCTAAATATTGTCCTTCCATGGTAGAATTAAAGGTTTTGGGTAGAATTAGGGTTTTTTGAATAATTGGAATTTTGACCTCGTTTTGGGGTCAAATTTCGAAACTAATTGCATATTTGGGCTCGTGGGTGAATAGGTGATCAGGTTTTCGTCTGAACCTCAAGTTTTGACCAAGTAGGCCCGAGGTCAATTTTTGACTTTTTAGGAAAAATGATAGAAAACCTATAATTAAGCATTGGGTATGAATTCTTTAGTATTTATTGATGTTGTTAAATTAATTTGGGCTAGATTCAAGTAACTTGGAGGTGAATTCTAAAGGAAAGGCGGTGTTTGAGGCTTGAGTTGGCCGTAGAAGTTCGAGGTAAGTGTTTGGTCTAACCTTAGCTTGAGGGAATAGGTATTGTGCTTTATTTGCTATGTGCTAGTGTAGTGTATGACGTATATGTGTAGTAACGAGTATCTATACATCATTGTAAAGCATGCCCGTGAGTCTTAAATCATAATCGTAGTGTTACTTAATAAGTACTACAAATGCCTAAACTGTTGATTCTCCGTGTTGGGCAGGAATTATGATTATCTTCGTGGTATTAGTTACTGTTGAGCATTGGCTCCAGTTGAGGTTTGATTTGTGAAGGTAATTATTGGTATAAGTTTGGTTATAGCTGATTCCCTTGGCGGGATATTGTTGTTTCCTTATTGTTCCCTTCCCGAGACGTATTTAATTCTTACTGTTGGTTCCCTTGCCGGGATGTGTTTATTCTTGTTGATGGTTCCCTTGAGGGATATTGTTGTTTCTTTATTTCTCCCTTGCCAGGATTCTTTTTGTGATTGGTGTTGATTTGTATATTGGGATCGGGTTGCACGCTGCAATAATATTATATGGGATCGGGTTGTATGCCGCAACAAGGAGTAATAAGGGAGGACATGAGGGGTCGGGTTGCACGCTGCAACAATGATATTTGAGTTGGATCGGGTTGCACGCCGCAATATTATTCTATGATTTAGATTGGGTTGCACGCCACAAAGGTGTTATATGATTTGGATCAGGTTGTGCACCGCAATAATAAAGAATAAAAGTGGACATTGATTCGTTACTGTTTCTTTATTCTGGCTGATGTGAAATTTAAGATGTTCTTTATGCTTTTTCCCTGAGATTCTGTTGGTACATGATATTCCCCACAGCATGTTCCCCTTCCCATCTTTAACAGCTAGTTCCCGTTATTATTACTTGTCGTATATGCTTTAACTGCGCAGGTTTATTTGGTAGTCCTGTTCTAGCATCGTCACTACTTCCTCGAGGTTAGGCTCGACACTTACCAGCACATGGGGTCGGTTGTGATGATTCTACACTCTGAACCGTGTGCAGATCTCGGTACCGGAGCTTTTGGACCTTAGCGAGGTTGCTGCCTTTAGTCCAGCGGAGACCCAAGGTAGTCCTACAAACGTCCGCAGGCCCTAGGGTCCCCTTCAATCTTTTATATTATGTTTTCATTTACTTCCGAGACAGCTTGTATCTTTCTTTCCAGAAAACTGTTTGTAATAATCGTAGATGGTCAGTGATATTGTGACACCAGTTTTGAGTAGAGATGTATTTTATAATTTTTTGTACTAGTATTTGGCTAAGTTATTAGCTTTTATCTTTCGCATTTCGTTTATTATTATTATTATTATTATTATTATTATTATTATTATTATTATTATTATTATTATTATTATTATTATTATTATTATTATTCCGCTCTTGATCGTATGTTGATTTAAAATTGTTAAAAGGTTAAGAAAAATAGTGTTAAGATCTATAATACTTGGCTTGCCTAGCTTTCAGGAGTAGATGCCATCACGACTCCGGAGTGTGGGAAGTCCGTGTCGTGACATAAATAGAACTGGACTGAGATATGTATCCATGAACTGATTATGAAAACTTAAACTTCAACTGTTTATGACATGCTGAGTAATCTAGACAGAGACTCATAGGCATCAAACGCAAGTCTATATTGATTATTCATTGATTTCACGACGTTTAGAATGGAAGTCATGAATGAGTTACGAAGCTATAGTATAGAAGTTATATGAATATTCATGTAACTATGACATAATTACTTTCTGAGGAAACTAGTAATAATCATAATGAATGGGACGTAGTGAGAACCATAGACATTCCCAAACATAAATAGAGTTAGCCTCACAAACCTCAATTTCGCCCTTTAGTGCTACTACAATGATCCACAATACTAAGAACCTTCAATCTACAAAAGCAATATCCAATGGAACCAATATTAGTAATAAATTCCATAACTTAAGCCATTTGGAAATATTATCAAATACTTTATAGGCATAGATCTCTACATCTCATCACCATATAATTGGTTCATCCAACTACCACCATTCATCAACAATTTATCTCACCATCATGACTAACGAATTTATAACTTCCAACATCACATATATGACCATCCATCCACACACAACCAACAAAATTCCATCAATTAATCATCTATCAATCTCTACAATAATTATGTAATTAAATAAGGAACTTATAACTTCCAATCACCATACCAAGAGTTTCAATACTTATTCTTACTCATATTAACGTAATAAATTTATACATGTAAGTCTAAGGGTGTAGAATTACTTTTTTGGAAGAAATCTTGCAAAACCCTTTTGAATTCTTGAAGAAATATCTTGAAGATGTAAGTAGTATATGTGTATATTTCATCAATATTAGTGTAGAAATTATAGAATTTTATAACAAGATAATGGGAATTGCTTACCTTGAAGATGGGAGGGGTTGGAGGTCTTGAGAGAGTTGAAGAAAACCCTAAAAGTCGTCCAAAAGAAATGGGGGAAGATGGACCCCGAAATTGTGTTTATAGGACCAAATTTCGAATGCAGCCTCGGATGCTTCGCATCCCTACTTCACTCCTTTCAGGAGCTCGGATGCTGACCCGGATGCTATGGCAGCAGTTCAGTGCCAACCCCTCTTTTTGGACACGGCCTCGGTTGCTTCGCATCCGCACACTCCTCCGCCAGCCTGTGGTAATTTGATCATAAATTCTTGTAGGAATGTCTAGATGACGAACGGTTTGAAGCGTTAGAAACTAGACTCAAAGAAATTTCATTTGATAGGTTGTGCATCATCTAACACTTTATTATCTGTAGATATGCTCATCGAAAGTATGGTCTTGTGCTTACCCATTTGGAATTTTAGCCTTTCATGTAGTTTTCCAACTTGGCTTAGACACAGGTCTCTCCTTGGACCCTAAATCACTTATGATATGCCTCGTACACTTATTATCATAACAATTTGATTACCATTACACTAATACTCATTTACTGCATCCATAACCGGTTCAAATTTATAGGGTGTTACACGACCACTGCTAGAAATACGCCAAAAACTGACCAAAATTTTCCGACCAACATTGGTCGGTTAAAAAAAGCGACCAAAAACCGTCCAGCATGGATGGAAACTGGAAACAATATTTTACATTTATTTAAAAAATATACTGACCAAAGTTGGTCAGTAAATTGGTCAACAAGTTGATCGAGTTGGTCTGACTTGCTTAGTCAACAAAACTTTCACATTACCGACCAACTTTGGTCGGTAGTGTGGACCCAATTTTTTAAATTTTAGTAGTTATATTATTATTTAAAATATTTTATAAAATTTAAAGAATTTTTATTTAAATTTACCGACCAACGTTGGTCGGTTAATGCAGGGGACGCATTTACCGACCAACTTTGGTCGGTATATTTGAATTTCTGGAAAATAACTGACCAAAGTTGGTCGGTTATTTGGTTAATATTGGCCAAAATTATGAAACACTTTTATATTTATTATCTAAATAATACGTTAACAGTTTTTGTAATACAAATAATGAATACACTAACATATACTGCAACATACTATATATGTAGTTAAAGTAGTACACCGAAGCGATATATATATATATATATATATATATATATATATATATATATATATATATATATATATATATATATATATATATATATATATAT
>MU684475.1:106760-118540 GCA_026770625.1 Nicotiana glauca
TTTCAGACCATTATATGCAGTTATTCTTAGTAGTTCGTGAGTTTGTGACTCCACATCTTGGGTAGAGGATTATTTTGAGTATTTCTCAATTATATTCAAATTTATGAAAGTAGACTTCCGCAGTTTATATTATTATTATTATCCTTGTTAATAAATTGACAACAGGATGGTTTTTATTAATGGAAAGATGGTGAGTAAATTGGCTTGCTAGCTATCACGAGTAGGCGCCATCACGATCCCGATGGTGGGGAATCCGGGTCGTGTCAGTCAAGTGCGATTGTGTGAAGTTTAAAAAATCGGAGGAAGTTAAGCTTCATCTTTATAGGAAGGGCTTTATAGAGAGTCACTTTGTGTGGACTAATCACGGAGAGATCGATGGTAGCCGTGGGATATTTTATAATATGGTGCGAGCACGTGATTTTTGCCCTATATGAATTATTCCCAAAAATTCAAACAGAATAATTTCTTTCATTATTTTGCAATTTTGTGGATTTTTATGACATTTTATGTTAATTGTTTGCATTTTATTTGTGCATGTTAATTCAAATAAGAAATATAAAAGTACACTTGGCATTTGTTTAGGATTTAATTTCATATTTTAGGATTAATTAGTAGTTAAGGAAGAAATAAAGAAAATAACAAAAATGGTCTTTTTGCATTTTTAGTTTTAATTTGTCTTAATTTGTGTTTAATTAGAAAATATATTTTTTTAGTGTCACTTTGGGTTTTGAGTTTTAATTCAGCATTTAATAAATTAGAAAAAAAATATACAAAATGAAAACAAAACAAAAGAAATAAAAAGAGGTGCCTTAATAGAGACCCATGATTTGGGCCACCTTCAACGCCAGGCCCAAGCCAAAATCACCCCCAGTCAGCCCAAACACGCCACTACCCGATCCACATGACCCTGCCCTGATGACCTATAAAATGACGTAGTAGGAGAATGACACTACGTCGTTTGAGCTAGTTAATACAAAATCAATCCAAGCCGTCCATTGCCCACAATCCAACAGTCCAAATTCATTTGACATAATTGATAAAAGTGTCTGAAAATCCATTAACCCTAAAAACATATTTCATCTTTCTCGTAAACCTCTGTAATGCCGCCGTGCTCCACCGCCGGAAATCGCTTCACGGCGGCAGCCGACCTCCATTTCCATCCAAAATTACACCCCTTATTCCTCTCCTCCTCCTCGTTACAGATCCACAACCCGTTTCCCTTAAACCCCAACCAAACTCGTCGAATCTTCAACCAAAGTTTTCCGGCCAAAACTCAACCTTCTCCGTTCACCACCAAATTAACACCGTAGAACCACCTTGTCCTCCTCTATCAAACCACCCAAACCCCGTCCCTCAAATTTGACCGGAACTCTTCGAATATCAATTTGAAGTTTACGGTTAAAACCCTAAATTCCCAAATCTTGTCAAATTCATACCATACGACCCCCTCACTTCCCTCATGGCGAGTTCGTCATTAGAAGCACTCGAATCTCGCCGGAGTTGGTTGATTTTTGAGGTGATAAGCCGGCAGAACCCTAGAGTCAAAATCAGTAAGTTCATTTCAATTTTGTTTCTGTTTTCTTCTTCCTCTCATGTTGTTTTAAAGTAATTCCATGATTGTTCTTGCTCTATGAGTAATTGATAACATGAAATTATTTTTCAAACTGTCATTAGTTTAGTAGTAGGATTTTATTCAAATGCTCTAAGTTTAGTTTGAGTTCTTTATTGATTATTCGTCAGTAGGGTTGCAGTTTGTTCATGTTAATTGATGCAATGTTATTTTAGTTTGTTATCCTTGTTCTGTGGATTTGACGGGGTAGTTCATACCAACTCTAGGATTTCAATTTGAGTTTTGTTCTGATTATTGAATTTACTTCGATCTGATTTGGTTTGAGTGTGAGTTTGAAGATTTGAAGTAATTTTTGTTCTTTTAAGTTTGTGTTTGAGAATAATCCGATTCTAGCTTGAATCTAGTTTAGTGCTTAGTGTTAATTGGAAGCTATTTGTTTAATTAGTTCAATTGTTATATCTTCTTAATTAGTAGTGTTTGGTTATAACTGAAATTAGAGTAGTTAATTTAACTATAGTAAGATTCTAACTAGGGAAAAGGGACTGGTGGTTAGTAAACATAGGTTTGGTAATTTTGGATTTAATCAAGGGTAATTCAGGGCTTCAAATTAAGGGAATATTTTAATAACTGAACCTGAAACCTCCAGAAGCTTCTAGTAGGGGGTTTAAAAGTAAATAATGGGTTTAACTTGACCAACAAGCTAATAATTGAGGGACTAAAAGCTAAAACTAAAAATCTGAAGGTTGTCCCTCATTTTTGCCTATAAAAGGCAGTGTATTCTGCCTTAGGAAATAAGTTTCAACCTCTGAAAATTCCCCCACATTTTCCACAAATTTTCATCAGCTAAGATTTGAATTTCAAATTCAAAAACTCCTTTAGATCCTAGAAAAAAAAATTCCGGAAAACTAAAAAAAACTGTTTCATTGAAGAGCTCTTGAGATCAAGCACAAATTTCAGCTTTAGATCTCAATTTCTACAAAATCTAAAAACAAACGCAAATACAATAGAAAATCCAAAAAAAATTGTTACATTGCATTTCTTCTAGCTGCTGAAACTTTCAGAAGTGTTTTGGGGGCATTTTCGAGTCAATTTGGTGTTATTCAAGCTGTTTTGATTGGGTTTTGTGTCTGTTTGGTGTGAAAACATTTCCTGGATTGAGTTTGGCATTACTCCTGGGTCACAAGCTGTTGGTTATTGTCACTGCTATTACCGACTTCTCCTTCCTCATTTCTGTAACTTCCAGGTACATGTCTTAACTTTGAAGCAATGTGCATGTCCAGTGGAAAGCTGAAATAAAAATTTGCTGCCTGATTTTGTTATAACATTTTATTGTGATTTGTTAATGTTCCTATTGTAAATAGATTTGAATCTTTAAGACTATCAATAGACTACATTGGACTGTTCTAATTGGACTCTATAAATTGTTGTTTTAGTTTTGCATTAATGCAGCTAGGTAGTATAATGCTAGAATACTTCGAGTGCATTTAGAGTTTAATGCTTTGTTAATAGACATTGATTCATATTAACCTGAATTGGGCTGTATAAAACAGTGTTGGACTGTATAAGATTCAGCTGGTTCTATTTCCTTTTGCATAATCGTATGAGCAGAGCATTAGAAGTGATAGATTCAAATTAATATGAGTTCGGGCCAAATAGTGCCATTGTTTAAATGTTTAAAATGAGGATCATAGATGTAAGTTAAGGCATATTACTGTTTAAACGGGGTCTGTGACATAGCTGGTGTTTAAATGAACAATGAACTAGGGAATGGATGGCTTTTAGTTGCTTCTCTCTGCTTGAAACTCAATTAGGAGGTATAGTTAATTGCAGAAACGGTTGGAGTAATTAATTTCACCATGTTTTGGCATATATAATTCACTTACAGCAACACACATAATCTAAATTTCAGACGTAACTTAAAGGTTCCTCCTGAATATAACGAGTCATACGCTACCACCACTGTATTTCAATGGCTTTTTTTATTTGTTAACTTTGTCCATTCACTTGTTAGTGATCTTACATGCTAAATTACCATTAGTTGGCACCAGATGTTGCGATACTAATTGGACCCTGACTTACAATATGCACACACCAACATTATCGTCTAGTGCAACCCTAATTCATGTTATTGGGCCAAACCGGGCCCAATATTTGGCCCAGCTGCTCAATGGGAAACCAAGTGCATTTGTTTTCAGGCTGGGCTGGACATTAATAAGGCCCAAGTCGCAGGGAAGTTTTATATTAACCTGAATTGGGCCAATTGTTGAATCCCAAAACTGCTAAAGGTTGGGATTTATATTAAGATCACGATATTAAATTTATAACATAGGTTTTGGGCATCCTAGTTAAGTAGCATGCTTGAGTTAAGAGGTTTGCCTCTTGTTCAAGTGTGGACTTGAACTTGAGGCCCAAATTCCTTGGTCACACTAAATAATAGCAATTGATAAAATTGATTAATTAGGATTCTTTAGAGACAAAATGCACGAGAAAATTATAGTTTGCTCTAGGGTGGCCTTTAAATAATAAGATGAGATGAGTCTCGCCAAACAAAATGCATAAATTGTGGGGCCCTCATTAAATGCTCATCCTAAAATACTTAGAATTTGGGCGTACCGTTTAGTGAATTTCACGGCCTCCCGCAAAGATAATAACACGTTAGCCACTTTAGGCGCATTTTTAATAATTTTACCTTCTTAAATACGGGTTTGCATTTCATGCGACCTAAATCCAAATCCCAAAATATTGAATAAGAATGTGTCGAGGATCCGGGTGCATTTCATGCGACGTGATCCAAAAACACGTTCTTAAACGACGTTCACTTTCTTAATAACTGACTAAAAGCGGTAAATCATTCTAAAATTGCACTATAGGTTTTTAACATGTATAAAATTAGATTTTAGCCAAATATAGCAGTTGAGCGACCGTGCTAGAACCACGGAACTCGGGAGTGCCTAACCCCTTCTCCCGGGTTAACAGAATTCCTTACCCGAATTTCTGGTGCGCGACTGTAATACAGAATCAGACCCTTTCCTCGATTCGGGATTCAAACCGGTAACTTGGGACACCATAAATCTCCCAAGTGGCGACTCTGAATCTTTAATAAAATAAATCTTGTTTTGATTTTCCTTTAACTGGAAAAACTCCTTTTATTATACACTTCACGGGGTGTAGTAGCGGCAAAAGGAGGTATGACAGCTCTGGCAACTTTGTTGGGGACAAGAACCCAGAATTTTGGTTTAGGGTTCAAGAATTCGAGCTCAGTTAAATAGTTATATTTGGATTTATCTGTTTTTTCTACATGTTCCATGCTATATGTGCTAGATGTTTTACCGCTTTGATATTTGTTGAATTGTATATAAACTGTCGCGAATCCCTTCCTTTTTCTGAGTCTTCTACATCATGGAGAAGGGTGCACTTTGTGTAGCTTCTCTTCTGTTTATATTCTTTTCCAATTTAGAATGAGATTTGGATAAGTTGCTAAGCTGGCGGAGCTTCTATATCCCCGGTACGCTGCCTCCCCCTCGGCCCGAGTCGTCCGCTCGGGTAAGCCATGTCTAGACCAATAAACCTAGGGTTTAAACCTAGAAGAACAATAACCTCATGCCAGATCCCTAGTAGGACGCTTGTTTTCATCATGTGCATTTGACTTAGGGGACTCAACACAAGGGTTGGGTCCGTCTAGGACAGGTGACCTGAAATGAAATGACCATCCTGATGCATCTTACGTGCTACTTGCACATTTATTTGCTCGGCTTTGCATGTTGACCGGCTTGTATATAATGAGTGGAAATTGTAAAAAATAGCAGTGTGAGGGTAACCATTTGTTGAAAAACCCAATGCCCAAATAGTACCGAAATGCTGTCGGATTTTTGAAAAATGAAAGGAAAAGAAAAAGAGAAAAGTATTTGAAAAATAGAAAGAAAATTGTTTTTCAAAATAGTTTTGATTTTGGCAAATTTGCCCGAACTACGTTGGTTTGATTCTCACCGGATGTGAGATACGTAGGCAACCCTCATCGGGTCCAGCCACCCCTTTTTAAAAATAGCCAAATAATGTCAAAATTTTAAATTTTGTCAAAATAAGTCGGGTGACGCCATTCTTGTTAAAAATAAGCCGAATATCCCCAAAAGGGCGCCGGAAGGCTATTTTTGCAAGAACAGCCAACCTTAGTTATTTTAAAACGGTTTGCGGGCACAACCCTAAAATCTCCCTTTCGGAAGTGCTGAAAGGCCGTATTTGCAAGTCGAGTCTTTGTTTTCTTAGAATAAATATTTTTGAGAAATAGCCACTTTTCTCGTTTTGAGTCAAAATAAGTCATTACATGGCCAGTTTTCTTTAAATAGCCTACAATTGACATTGAAACATTCTCAGTCTTGCGCAGGCCCATGGCGATGCCGAGTGATGCCTCGTGGACCTCAGGATTTGAAGCTTTGATGTATTCCTAGTCATCGAGTCTGTATTTTGTTTTTAAGACTGTTTTGTAATTTTTCCCTTGTAATCGGCAATTATTAATGGAGATCTGTAAAATTCCAGAAAAAAAAATTATCTCTTTATTTTTACATTTAATTTGCAAAAACTATGCTTGGTCTGATTCATGCGGGGTCATGATACGTAGGCAATCTCCATAGGATTCGACCATAACCAAAAGAAAAAAAAGGAAAGAAAAGAGAGGAAAAACAACAAAAAAACAAAAAGAAAAGAAAAGAGCGGAAAAACATAAAAGAGGGAGAGAATAGGAACAAAAGAAGACAAAGGCAAGAGTGAAAAGAAGACAAGAAAAAAAAAGAGGGAAACAAAGAAAGAGAAAGTTTGCAATTGGAAATAAGGAAAAGGCCGGGATGATGCATGCGACCGATCAAAAGCATAATAGGAACTGTTAACTGCTTAGGTGCATTCACTCCCCAAATATGCGGGTACCAATATGTTAAATGCTCTAACGCTAACGTGATGGTTTCATTTTGTCATGTTATTCCAGAAAGGTGGTTGGTTTGTGGTTTTAAAGTGGTAACTCTTCTTCGCAACACAAGGACAAGAGGCAATGGCAAAGTACAATAGAACTGAGTTGGTTGATACCGGTGCCCGACAGCAGTTGGTTGAACGAGATGATGGGTTGGTTGAAGAGGTGTAGATGTTAAGACAACACATAGCAGACATGTATCAATCCTGGATGACTGGGAAGGCACCACCCCCGTCGCCACTGATTTTTTCAGATGCTGCCCTTACCCAAGCTCCAAACACAATGCCGGATGATCCTCCATATTCTCCAGATACACCCACTTATCATAATTTACCCAACCACCCTAGTAGCTCCATCACTCGTCCTCCAGTTACCTCTTCCCAAAATCGCCCTCCTATCATATCCACTACCCCAAACGATGAATACCCACTCAAAGCTCGTAATGCCCAATATCACCCCCCAGAGGTTGCCCACAAGGCCCGTGATTCATACAAGAAGAGCTCCCGGGATGAGCTTCATGCTAGAAATGAAAAGGTTACAGGAAGAGAAGGGCAAGATGGGGTACCCAGGAAGTTGAAAAGCGTGGAACAGTCCTTAAGGGACAAGCGAAGAGTGGGAGGCCAGGGTAGCATGACTTGCAAAGAACTGATTGCGCCCTATGACGTTCGCCTGCCCGCAGGATTCAAAGTGCCAAAATTTAGCTTGTATGATGGGCGTGGAGACCCGGTAGCCCACCTGAGGGTCTATTGCAATGAAATGAGGATCGTTGGAGAGAAAGATGATTTGATGATGGCGTATTTTGGTGAGAGCTTGGCTGGGGCAACCTTAGACTAACATACTCGTCAATATGTCGATTAGTGGCTTACATTGGGTGACATGGCTCAAGACTTTGTCCGATATTTTCAATGCAAGTTCAGTGTTACCCTAGATCGCTCCTCGCTATCTAAGATGGAAAAGAGGCTAGAGGAAAGCTTTAATGAGTTTGGGATCAGATGGAGGGAGCAAACTACTCGAGTTAGACCCCCGATTAGCAAAGAAGAAATGGCTGAGCTTTTTCTACAGGCCCAGGGACCCACCTACTTCAGCCATTTAATCCCGGCTTGGGAAAGCCTTTCAATGATGTGTTAAAAACGGGGGAGCTAGTAGAAGAAGGGATCAAGTCAGGCAAAATAGTGAGTTGTTCGGAAGCTATTCAGAACATCCCAGTAAGCTTGGTTGGAAGAAAAACGAATAGAAAAGACGATCCGATAGGTTTTCCTGATCGACACTTCCAGCCTCGATGTCGTCCCCATGGTTATCCTTGTGCACTAGATGACTCTCCCCGATGTTACTTCTCTCTACAGAACTCCCAAAGTTGCACATCACAGTACCCAGCTCCTCAAATGCCCATCTACCCCCGCGAGCTTACCAAAAAACCCCGGATCAGGTTTACGGCCCAATCCAGCATTTAAGAATGAAAGGTTATGGAAGAAGAAAACCTTCACTCCATTGGGAGAATCATATGCCAGTCTGTTACATAGGTTAAGTACATTGGACATGTAGAAGCCTATTTAGATAAAAGCGCTGAACCCTCTTCCAAAGAAGTTTGATCCTTCACAAAGGTGCGTATACTGCTCAGGTGCCCTGGGGCACGACATAGAGAAATGTTAGAATCTGAAGAATATAATTCAGAAACTTATTGATGCAGGCGACATTGTCGTGCAAAGTCCAGATGCAGCAAATACTAGCCAAAGCCCATCTCCTGTGCATAATGAGACGCATATGGTGGGTATGATTTACTTTGAAAAGGAACATGAGAACTCTTCTAAGATCCCTGGAGGACCAGATGCTACTAAGGTTTTAGCGCTATCAAAAGTTGATTGTGAGAACGAGCCAGCAGAAGGAACCCAAAAGCGGTTGGCTAAGAACAACGTGATGAAGACTTGTGAAAATTCCAGCAATATTGGTGTGAAACTCAGTGGCTAGGATGTCGTGCTTGGTAATTGGGAAGACGCTCCATCTCTTGGAGTTTTGGTGGTTTATTTTGTTGTCATTTCTGTTGTACGGGTTATTTCAGGGTGTAATTCGGATATTGTCTGGTGACTCAAACCCTTCTATCCTTTCACTTTGCCTTGTTTGTCTAGTCGTAATAGCTTGTTTAGTGCTGTCTAGGTTGTTCAAGGGTTGTAATCTTAGTCTAGTCTCCTTGTTTTGTTGTTTAAACCCTTTCACCGTCAGTCTAATGCAATTCTCTGTTTCCTGCCATTTCTAGTCATTTTATTTAGTTCTCTTCTCCTTTTACAGTTCTTTTCACGCTGGTTCTAGTGATATGACATGCACGCGTAATTGTCAGCCTGGTTTTAAAAGTCAGTTTAGTAATGAAACAATGAAACAATGTTGAAGATGTAGGGGCACTTGAAGGAAATAAGAACACTTTAAGATCATTTGAAGCCCGAACCGTGTGAAACTGGGGCATATAGAACATAAAGAAACCCTAAAGGCAAGCTTGCCAAATTGTCTGGGGCCTTTCGTTGTAAGGAAGGTGAGAGTTCTATCCAATGGTGCCTTGAATTCAACAGATGTAGAAGGCAAATGTGCGGATACGATTATCAATTCTGGTACAATCAAGATGTTACAAATGTTTTCCATGGTTTGTTTAATTGTGTTGTTTGTACTTGGCATATTTTAAAGATTGGAATGTCAGAGGCATTTTGTTCTGCTATCTAAACACTTTATCCTTTGTTACCCCTTTGAGCCTTATTTTTTTCTTTCACACCCCTCTTTTGGAATTAGTAGCGAAGTTCAGAAATGCAAGCGCAAAAGATAAGTAAAGGAAAAAGAATGAAAAGAGAAAGGAAAAAAAAGAAGAAAAGAGAGAAAAGAAAAGAAAAAAAAAGAAGAAAAAGAGAAAAAAAAAAAAAGAAAAACAACAAAACAATGAAAAGGGAAAAAGAAAGGAAAAGGAAAAAAAGTGAAAAGAAAAGAAAAGAAAAAAAAAATGGCAACAGCAAAAGTAGCTGCCTGAACTACGTTTGACTTGATTTCGAAAGGATACGTAGGCAGCCTCTCTGAGGTTCAGTCACACCAAAATAAAAATCCAAAAGTCCCTAAGAAAGAAACTGGGGCGTTTGTGGTTGTTGTGAGAAATCTGATTCCGAAAGTTGTAATTTTGAACCCATGTTGAATTGTTTTTAGACTTTGATACCCTTTCTTTCTAACCCTATCCAAAAGCCCACATTACGGTCCAAAGAAAGACCTTCCGATAAGTCTTCGAGAGATGCCAAGTCAAGCAAGCAGAGGTGAATCATATCAGGGGCAACACTCCGGTCCAAACAAGGGAAATGAAGAATGAGAGAGTCTTGTTGATGAGAACCCTCACGAGTACACAAGGCAATAAAAGCTGAGAGAAATAAAAAATGAGAGAGCCTTATTGGTGAAAACCTTCACGGGCACCATAAGGCGATGGTAAGTTTAGAGAAAGACTAAAATGAGAGAGGTTTGATCGTGAAAAAACCTACGGGCATTACAAGTCGAATAAGGATTTTGAATCAGATAGGGTAAGTGGAGCATTGAAGCCCAGTTTCACGGCGAAAGGTGCAACAAGAGATGAACATCAGGTTTGCTAATCAGAATAGGCTGCGGGTGCCTGTCAAGGTCGTTAGAGTCGGTATCCACCTCCGATAGGTTTCTAATTCGTAGTTTTCTTGTTAGGAATCATCTCTTTCCTTTGTCCTTCACTCTGTTCCTTTTCTCTTGCTTACTTCCTCCTTCTGGGTCCGTTTGGTCATAACAAGTGAGAAATGACTTTAAAATCTGCCACGGGCTTTCTAATTGCACAAAACGGGGTCTGGCTAGCACATCAAAGTGTCAAAAGTCAGGAAAAACAACAAGAGCACTAAGCTGGCAATAATCAACATGCTTTTGGAATCTTTGTGAAATGCAAAGGCTTGGTATATGTCAATTCAGGAACAATGCAATAGATGAAGGGTTAGTTTGAATAGATCAAAGGTACTTCCTGTGATAGGATTGACGAAGGGTGGTAAACCACTCACAAGCAAGACATTCCAAGCAGAAGTCAAAGTTATCATAGCCAATAGGAGAGCTGTAGACCTCAAGGACCGGGCCAGGGGTTTGAGTTAAGAAAGAACATCTTGAGTGGGTGGCAATTGACATGCCTTTTGATTCGTGAGAAATACAAGGGCTTGGTACGTCTCAATTCAGGAACTATACAACAAATCAAGGGTGTTTGGTGAACGGATCAGAGGTATTCTCCATGTCAAGGGTAGCAAAGAAAGTGGTTAGTCAATAAACAAGCAAGATCTTCGAATGGAATCAGTTATCATGACAAGGGAAGGAGCAATAAACTTCAAGGCCGAAGCTAGTGTTTAAGTTGAGAAAGAATATCATACACACGGAGTGGGGGCAATAGACGTGTTTTGGGATTCATATGAGACATAAAAGTTGGGGGATGCCAGTTCATGTAATGCAAAACATTGAGGGTATCGGGTCTGAACAGAGAAAAGGTTTTATGGTGAGAATGACAGAGAAAAGAGGTTGGTCCATAAACAAGCAAGATCTTCGAGTGGAAATCAGTCATCTTGGCAAACGTAGAAGCAGCCGCCATCAAAGTTCAAGGCCACAAACTAACCACCACATTTTAAACTCACAAGCTTCCTTTGTTTGAAATTGGAACAAAGCAGTGCAAGACAGCTGGTTCAACAATAAGAGAAAAAAGAAAAGGAAGAAAAAGAAAAGGAAGAAAAGGAAAAGGAAGATGAGGAGAGCCGACAAAAGGGAAGTTTCTCAAATCTTTGCCCTTGCCTGTTTTGACTAGTGTTCACAAAATGCTGCCATTGCTTTTCACATTTCTCCTAGGATAAAAGTCCTAGTCTGATGGATTTTCCTCCAAATCAAAATCTTAGTCTGATGAATCTTTCTCCCAAGATAGATGACCTAGTCTGATGAACTTTCTCCTAGGACCAACATCCTAGTCTGATGGATTTTCCTCCAAGTCAACATCTTAGTCTGATGAGTGTTTCTCTTAAGATAACAAAAGACCTGGTCCGATGAATCTTCTCCTAGGGTCGACATCTTAGTCTGATGAATCTTTCTCCTAAGATAGAAAACCTAGTCTGATGACCTTTCTCCTAGGATAAAAATCTTAGTCTGATGAAGCTTTCTCCTAAGATAACAAGATAACAAAAGACCTAGTCTGATGAATTTTCTCCTAGGATCTAAATCTTAGTCTGATGAATTTGCTAAGTCAAATGTCCT
>MU684475.1:119778-133333 GCA_026770625.1 Nicotiana glauca
GCCCACCTGGAGAACAAGGGAATACATTTCAAGTTCAGCAGTCAGGAGCCCACCTGGAGAACAAGGGAATACATTTCAAGTTCAGCAATCAGGCGCCCACCTGGAGAACAAGGGAAGTACAATTCAAATTTTAGCTTTCAGTTTTTAATATTTGATAACATACTGTACCCAGCCACCAAACTGGGGCAGAAAATTTTCTTTATTCGTCTATTTTATTGCAGTCAGGAGCCCACCTGGAGAACAAGGGAATACTTTTCAAGATCAGCAACCAGGAGCCCACCTGGAGAACAAGGAAATACATTTCAAGTTCAGCAACCAGGCGCCCACCTGGAGAACAAGGGAAGTACAATTCAAATTTTAGATTTTAATTTTTGATAACATGATGTGCCCAGACACCAAACTGGGGCAAAATATTTTCTTTGTTTGTCTATTTTGTTGTAGTCAGGAGCCTACCTGGAGAACAAGGGAATACTTTTCAAGCGTCAGCAGTCAGGAGCCCGCCTGGAGAATAGAGGCATATATTTCAAATTTTAGCAGTCAAGCATCACTCGGAGGAATGGCAAAACATCTCCGATCATAATGCAAGGCAACAACAAGGATTCTGTCGGAAGAATACAAGTTCAAGGCAACACAAGATCAAGTTTGAAGACATAGATAGGACCTTTTTGTAATTCATAGATCATAGCGTAGGTTAGCTTCTTTTTTGTTTTAGCACGGTGTAATAAAGAGGTCAGCGAGCAGTAGCAGCAGCAACAACAGTGAAATCACAGCTCCTGGTAGTCCTAGCTACCAAACATTCCTGAACTACACTGACCTGATTCCTTTTTAGCCAAGGATATATAGGCAACCTCTGAAGCAGGGTGCAGTCAAAATTTTCAAAAATGCTTCACGCGAAATATTCAAACGGGCAAAAATCGCTCGTTTCCGCACACTTATCTTTGCACGAAAACTCTTCATGTTTTCGAGCAAAGAGGGGCAGCTGTGAGCACGTGATTTTTTCCCTATATGAATTATTCCCAAAAATTCAAACAGAATGATTTCTTTTATTATTTTATAATTTTGTGGATTTTTATGACATTTTATGTTAATTGTTTGTATTTTATTTGTGCATGTTAATTCACATGAGAAATATAAAAGTACACTTGGCATTTGTTTAAGATTTAATTTCATATTTTTGGATTAATTAGTAGTTAAGGAAAAAATAAAGAAAATAACAAAAATAGTCTTTTTGCATTTTTAGTTTTAATTTATCTTAATTTGTGTTTAATTAGAAATTAGGGTATTTGGAAATTAGAAAATATAATTTTTTAGTGTCACTTTGGGTTTTGAGTGTTAATTCAGCATTTAATAAATTAGAAAAAAAAAATAATAAAAATACAAAATAAAAACAAAACAAAAGAAATAAAAAGAGGTGCCTTAATAGAGACCCATGATTTGGGCCACCTTCAACGCCAGGCCCAAGCCAAAATCACCCCCAGTCAGCCCAAACACGCCCCTACCCGGTCCACATGACCCTGCCCTGATGACCAATAAAATGACGTAGTATGAGAATGATACTATGTCGTTTGAGCTAGTTAATACGAAATCAATCCAAGCCTTACACTGCCCACAATCAACGGTCCAAATTCATTTGACATAATTGATAAAAGTGTCTGAAAATCCATTAACCCTAAAAACATATTTCATCTTCCTCGTACCCCTCTGTAACGCCGTCGTGCTCCGCCACCGGAAATCGCCTCACAGCGGTAGCCGGTCTCCATTTCTGTCCAAAATTACACCCCTTATTCCTCTCCTCCTCCTCGTTACAGATCCACAACCCGTTTCCCTCAAACCCCAACCAAACTAGTCGAATCTTCAACCAAAGTTTTCCGGCCAAAACTCAACCTTCTCCGTTCACCACCAAATTAACACCGTAGAACCACCTTGTCCTCCTCTATCAAACCACCCAAACCCCGTCCCTCAAATCTGACCGGAACTCTTCGAATATCGATTTGAAGTTTTCAGTCAAAACCCTAAATTTCCAAATCTTGTCAAATTCATACCATACGACCCCCTCACTTCCCTCATGGAGAGTCCGTCAATAGAAGCACTCGAATCTCGCTGGAGTTGGTTGATTTTTGAGCTGATAAGCCGGCAGAACCCTAGAGTCAAAATCAGTAAGTTCATTTCAATTTTGTTTCTGTTTTCTTCTTCTTCTCGTGTTGTTTTAAAGTAATTCCATGATTGTTCTTGCTCCATGAGTAATTGATAACATGAAATTGTTTTTCAAATTGTCATTAGTTTAGGAGTAGGATTTTATTCAAATGCTCTAAGTTTCGTTTGAGTTCTTTATTGATTATTTGTCAGTAGGGTTGCAGTTTGTTCATGTTAATTGATGCAATGTTATTTTAGTTTGTTGTCCTTGTTCTGTGGATTTGACGGGGTAGTTCATACCAACTTTAGGATTTCAATTTGAGTTTTGTTCTGATTATTGAATTTACTTCGATCTGATTTGGTTTGAGTGTGAGTTTGAAGATTTGAAGTAATTTTTTTTCTTTTAAGTTTGTGTTTGAGAATAATCCGATTCTAGCTTGAATCTAGTTTAGTGCTTAGTGTTAATTGGAAACTATTTGATTAATTAGTTCAATTGTTAAATCTTCTTAATTAGTAGTGTTTGGTTATAACTGAAATTAGAGTAGTTAGTTTAACTATAGTCAGATTCTAACCAGGGAAAAGGGACTGGTGGTTTGTAAACATAGGTTTGGTTATTTTGGATTTAATCAAGGGTAATTCAGGGCTTCAGCTTAAGGGAATATTTTAATAACTGAACGTAAAACCTTCAGAAGTTTCTAGTAGGGGGTTTAAAAGTAAATAATGGGTTTAACTTGACCAACAAGCTAATAATTGAGGGACTGAAAGCTAAAACTAAAAATCTGAAGGCTGTCCCTCATTTTTGCCTATAAAAGGCAGTGTATCAAGTTTCAACCTCTGAAAATTCCCCACCATTTTCCACAAATTTTCATCAGCTAAGATTTGAATTTCAAATTCAAAAACTCCTTTAGATCCTTGAAAAAAAAAACTCCAGAAAACTAAAAAAAACTGTTTCATTGAAGAGTTCTTTAGATCAAGCTCAAATTTCAGCTTTAGATCTCAATTTCTACAAAAATCCAAAAAACAAACGCACATACAATAGAAAATCCAAAAAAAAACTGTTACATTGAATTTCTTCTAGCTGCTGAAATTTTGAGAAGTGTTTTGGGTGCATTTTCGAGTCAATTTGGTGTTATTCAAGCTGTTTTGATTGGGTTTTGTGTCTGTTTAGTGTGAAAACATTTCCTGGATTGAGTTTGACATTACTCCTGGGTCACAAGCTGTTGGTTATTGTCACTGCTATTACTGACTTCTCCTTCCTCATTTCTGTAACTTCCAGGTACATGTCTTAACTTTGAAGCAATGTGCATGTCCAGTGAAAAGCTGAAATAAAAATTTGCTGCCTGATTTTGTTATAACATTTTGTTGTGATTTGTTAATGTTCCTGTTGTAAATAGATTTGAATTGTTAAGACTATCAATAGACTACATTGGACTGTTCTAATTGGACTCTATAAATTGTTGTTTTAGTTTTGCATTAATGCAGCTAGGTAGTATAATGCTAGAATACTTCGAGTGCATTTAGAGTTTAATGCTTTGTTAATAGACATTGATTCATATTAACCTGAATTGGGATGTATAAAACAGTGTTGGACTGTATAAGATTCAGCTGGTTCTATTTCCTTTTGCATAATCGTATGAGTAGAGCATTAGAAGTGATAGATTCAAATTAATATGAGTTCGGGCCAAACAATGCCATTGTTTAAATGTTTAAAATGAGGATCATAGATGTAAGTTAAGGCCTATTACTATTTAAACGGAGTCTGTGACATAGCTGGTGTTTAAATGAACAATGAACTAGGGAATGGATGGCTTTTAGTTGCTTCTCTCTGCTTGAAACTCAATTAGGAGGTATAGTTAATTGCAGAAACGGTTGGAGTAATCAATTTCACCATGTTTTGGCATATATAATTCACTTACAGCAAAACACATAATCTAAATTTCAGACATAACTTAAAGGTTCCTCCTGAATATAACAAGTCATATGCTACCACCACTGTATTTCAATGACTATTTTTTATTTGTTAACTTTGTCCATTCACTTGTTAGTGATCTTACATGCTAAATCACCATTAGTTGGCACCAGATGTTGCGATACTAATTGGACCCTGACTTACAATATGCACACACCAACATTATCGTCTAGTGCAACCCTAACATTGGGCCAAATCGGGCCCAATGTTTGGCCCAGCTACTCAATGGGAAACCAAGTGCATTTGTTTTCAGGCTGGGCTGGACGTTAATAAGGCCCAAGTCGCAGGGCAGTTTCATATTAACCTGAATTGGGCCAATTGTTGAATCCCAAAAATGCTAAAGGTTGGGATTTATATTAAGATCACGGGATTAAATTTATAACATAGGTTTTGGGCATCCTAGTTAAGTAGCATGCTTGAGTTAAGAGGTTTGTCTCTTGTTCAAGTGTGGACTTGAACTTGAGGCCCAAATTTCTTGGTCACACTAAATAATAGCAATTGATAAAATTGATTAATTAGGATTCTTTAGAGACAAAATGCAATAGAAAATTATAGTTTGCTCTAGGGTGACCTTTCAATAATAAGATGAGACGAGCCTCGCCAAACAAAATGCATAAATTGCGGGGCCCTCATTAAATGCTTATCCTAAAATACTTAGAATTCTGGCGTGCCGTTTAGTGAATTTCACGGTCTCCCGCAAAGATAATAATACGTTAGCCACTTTAGGCGCGTTTTTAATAATTTTACTTTCTTAAATACAGGTGTGCATTTCATGCGACCCAAATCCAAATCCCAAAATGTTGAATAAGAATGTGTCGAGGATCCGGGTGCATTTCATGTGATGTGATCCAAAAACATGTTCTTAAATGACGTTCACTTTCTTAATAACTAACTCAAAGCGGTAAATCATTCTAAAATTGCACTATAGGTTTTAACATGTATAAAATCAGATTTTAGCCAAATATAGCAGTTGAGCGACCGTGCTAGAACCAGGGAACTCGGGAGTGCCTAACCCCTTCTCCCGGGTTAACAGAATTCCTTACCCAAATTTCTGGTGCGCGACTGTAATACAGAGTCAAACCCTTTCCTCGATTCGTGATTCAAACCGGTGACTTGGAACACCATAAATCTCCCAAGTGGCAACTCTGAATCTTTGATAAAATGAATCTCGTTTCGATTGTCCTTTAACTGGAAAAACTCCTTTTATTATACCCTTCACGGGGTGTAGTAGCAGAAAAAGGAGGTGTGACACATGGTTGTTGGTGAAAGTAGTATGTTGGTAGAGAATACAAATCTTGATTCTAGAATTCAGGATATGGTTGTAGATTGTTTTGGGATGCACTTCGGCGGTGAGCCCAATGAAAATGTTGAACAATCTCCTAATGATGACGCAAAATGTTTTTATGAACATTAAGAGGAAGCTAGTCGTCCACTACGTGACAAAAGTTCGCACTCTGAGTTGTCTGTTGTAGTTAGATTACTAAGTATCAACTCCGACTGGAATATTTCTCAAGAAGCCATGGACTCTTTTATTGACCTTGTGAGTGAACTAGTTGACCCTAATATCAACTTACCTAGTGATTTCAATAAGGCAAAGAGATTGTTTCTAAGTTAGGACTTTCGTTAATGAGAATTGATTGTTGTGAAGGTGGTTGCATGTTATATTATTAAGATGATACAACTTTAGAGTGTTGTAAATTTTGGTAAAAGCCTCATGTCAAGACGCTTTATAGCGGGAATATTGTCGCTATCAAGGCGATGCATTATTTACCTCTTATACCTAGGTTAAAGAGGTTATATGTGTCGATGAGTTCTGCTCTTCAAGAATATGCAGGTTGGCTATATAAGAAATTGATACTCTTTAGATGCAAGTGGTTTAACCCAAATCCAATAAGAGGTATAAGAGTACACAACAAATACAACATAATTGAGGTTAATCATACGAGGGAGTATGATCGCTATGATCCTTTCATAATTGCACGTAATGTTAGGCAAGCGTATTATGCTCCTTATCCATGGTGGCGGAATAAGTCCGATTAGTGGGTTGTAATAAAAACTAACCCTGTAGGTAGGGTGGAAGTCGAGAATGTGTTAGATGTTGCATATCTAAACGATATCTCTAGTGTTTACCAAATAGTGGACGGTCAGTTAGAAAATGATTTGGAACATTCTGAATGCATATTGGAAGAAGTTGAAATAAACAAAATAACAATTATAGAAAATGAGGACGAAGAATCAACTGATAAAGCTCAAATAAGTAAGGACGAAGAATTCTCAAACAAGGAACAATACGTCGATGAGCTTTAAAAAGTTAGGTTTTTAAAGCACTCTCATTTTATAGATAGTTTCTCATATGTTCCAATCTAAATATGTATTATATTATGCAGCTGGAAGGCAAGGGTCAAGGTAACAATGACCCTACTGGTTCTCGGGGTCGAGAAAAGGCTAGGAAGGGAAAGAAGAGGGTAGATAATAATACTCCCTATTGTCCACCCTCTTCAGAGATGCCTATGTCTTATCCTCCACACCAAGGCTATACTGAGCTGCCACAACATCACGAGCCATACACCTTCATCCAGACACCAGGTCTTTCATCACGGGGCCATACACCTATGATGACCCAAAAGGTCATCACTTGTTTTAGAAATAAATTTAGTGTTTCGAGGCCTAAAAACCTTCTTTTTACCTCACCTTAAATTGCGTGCGTGGTCCAGACCTATATCTAGAAAACCTTCTATGTGAAAATATGAGGAATAGAAATTTCTAGAGTTAAAATTTGATTATGGTTGACTTCGGTCAATATTTTTAGCAAATGTACCTGGATCCGTGTTCTGACAATCTTGGGAGGTCCGTAGTAAAATATGGGACTTGGACATATGCCCAAAAATTAATTTTGAGGTCCCAATCCTTAGAAATCAATTTTTGAAAGAAATTATTTTGCTGAATTATCTAAGAAATAAAGAAAAGAACTAATTCTTGAAACCATTGTTATCGGGCCCGTATTTTGGTTCCAGAGCTGGCACAAACTTGTTTTAGTATTTAAATGATAACTGTGAAATTTGGTGAAAAATGGAGTTTATTTGATGTGAGTTGGAATTCGGTTGAAGAGTTATGAACTTTAAGTGTTCTTGATGAAAATGATGAGTTTTGAGGTTTAATTTATGGTTTTACATGTTATTTTGATGATGTGATCACACGAGTAGGTCCATATGATGTTTTTGAGTTAGTATGCACATTTGGTTTGAAGTCCCGAGGGCTCGGGTGAGTTTCGGGTAGGTTCCGGGATGTTTCAGCCTTAAAATATAGATGTTGCAGGTTCAAAGATGTTGCAGATCTCTGAACCCGCCAGCACGGTCTAAAATGATTTTGTGCTGCCGCGGAGGGACCTTTGCGGCTGCAAAGGATTTTGTGCGGTCTGCGGTGGGGGTTTTGCGGCCGCACTCGATTTTGTGTCGTCCGCGGTGATGAAGAATCCGCAGGTTCACTGGTTTGACTTCGAAAGTCTATATCTTTTGATCTACAAGGAATTGTGAGATGATTCAAAAATGAAAGTTGTAACCCTTAATGTCTAGTTTTCAGAAAGAGAAGGAAATCACAATTTGGACATCTGTAGAAAAATTTATGGCCAAAACACTAAATCATGTCACTACAGTCAACATTGTGAACTCCGTGGCCACACTCGATTTTTTGCGGTCCGCACAGAGGGTCTGAGATAGGTATATTTAAGCGGGATTTTCAGTTATTTTTCATTTTTCAAAACCCCCAAATATAAGAGATGATTTTTCAAATAACCTTTCTTCTCCAAAACATTAGTAAGTGATTTCTAACTCATTTTCTTTACTCCTTATTTTCTTTTTACAAGATTTCATCCTATAATCTAGGGTTTTCATGGTGAAATTAGGAATTTTGGGTAAAACCTAAGAATATTGAAATTTAGGGATTTAGACCTCAAATTGAGTTCGGATTCCAAAACCAATTATATATTCGAGCTCGGGGGTGAATGAGTAATCAGGTTTTAGTCCAAATTTCGGGTTTGGACCAAGCGGGGCCGGGGTCGATTTTTGACTTTTGGGAAAAAATTTAGAAAACTTATTTCCATGCATTAGAATTGATTCATTTGGCATTTATTGATATAATTAAGTAACTTGTGGCTAGATACGAGCGAGTTGGTGATGGAATCAAGAGGTAAAGCGATAGTTGAGGCTTGAATTGTGTTCGTGGCATCAAGGTAAGTGTTTGGTCTAACTTTAGCTTGAGAAATTAGGAGTTGTGTCCTATTTTCTATGTGCTATTGTTTGAGTATGACGTATAGGCATGGTGACGAGTATCTATACATTGGTGTCGAGCATGCCCGTGAGTCTTATGTTATGATTAATGTAACTCCATTTGTATTGCTCATGTTTAATGTGATGATTGCTATTGTCGAGCAAGGTTTGTGGAAGAGTATTGGTATTTTAACAGTGAAGAGCATTGGCTCAAGTTGTAAAGTGATTTGTGGAAGTGTAATTGGCAATTGAACCTTATAGAGCATTAGCTCAAATTGTGAATCGAGTTGTGAAGTAAATGTGAAAAAGAGAAGAGGATTATGAAATTGT
Source organism: Nicotiana glauca (assembly GCA_026770625.1). Classification (NCBI taxonomy): domain Eukaryota; kingdom Viridiplantae; phylum Streptophyta; class Magnoliopsida; order Solanales; family Solanaceae; genus Nicotiana; species Nicotiana glauca. Next base: position 128,476 of record MU684475.1, read on the forward strand.
TCCCGTGCCGGGATGTTGTTGCTTTTAATATTGTACCCTTGCTGGGATGTTGTTTATACTGATGTTGTTCCCTTGCCGAGATTTTATGGTGATTCTATTTAATTCCTTGCCCTTATTGTTTGTGATTGTTGCTTGGGTGAGGAAGAGTGTAAAGAATGAAGGGTGATGTCGTGTATGATTTTATGAGGAAGAGTGTAAAAGCACGAAGGGCGATTCCGTGTCGCATGATGTACCGTTTCATGCCTTTATATGAGTAATTATGTGAGGTAAAAGCATGAAGGGTGATGCCGTGCCAATTATACTAATTTTCATGGTGAGGACGAGAGTAAAAGCACAAAGGGTGATGTCGTGCACTTGTCCTTGATTTTCCTGATCTTTCTGGTAATTGAGTTATGGTATTCTTTACGCTTACTTAGTGATTTCCTATTGTTACTTGATTTTATTGTGATGTTATTGATTCCCTTGCCCAAATTGATTTGTGATTGTTGCTTGGTTGAGGAAGAGTGTAAAGCACGAAGGGTGATGTCGTGTATGATTTTGTGAGGAAGAGTGTAAAAGCATGAAGGGTGATGCCGTGCCGCATGATGTGCCATTCCGTGCCTTTATATGAGTAATTATGTGAGGTAAAATCATGAAGGGTGATGTAGTGCCAATTATACTAATTTTCACGGTGAGGACGAGAGTAAAAGCACGAAGAGTGATATCGTGCACTTGTCCTTAATTTTCCTAATTTTACTGGTAATTGAGTTATGGTATTCTTTACGCTTACTTAGTGATTTCCTGTTATTACTTGATTTTATTGTGATGTTATTGATTCCCTTGCCCAAATTTCTTTGTGATAGTTGCTTGGATGAGGAAGAGTGTAAAGCACGAAGGGTGATGCCGTGCATTATTTTGGTGAGAGAGTGTTAAAGCACGAAGGGTGATGTCGTGCACTTGTCCTTGATTTTCCTGATCTTTCTGGTAATTGAGTTATGGTATTCTTTACGCTTACTTAGTCATTTCCTATTGTTACTTGCTTTTATTGTGATGTTATTGATTCCCTTGCCCGAATTTCTTTGTGATAGTTGCTTAGATGAGGAAGAGTGTAAAGCACGAGGGGTGATGCCGTGCATTATTTTAGTGAGAGAGTGTTAAAGCGCGAAGGGTGATGCCGTGCCTTATTTTGGTGAGAGAGCGTTAAAGCACGAAGGGTGATGTCGTGCACTTGTCCTTGATTTTCCTGATCTTTCTGGTAATTGAGTTATGGTATTCTTTACGCTTACTTAGTCATTTCCTATTGTTACTTGCTTTTATTGTGATGTTATTGATTCCCTTGCCCGAATTTCTTTGTGATAGTTGCTTAGATGAGGAAGAGTGTAAAGCACGAGGGGTGATGCCGTGCATTATTTTAGTGAGAGAGTGTTAAAGCGCGAAGGGTGATGCCGTGCCTTATTTTGGTGAGAGAGCGTTAAAGCACGAAGGGTGATGTCGTGCACTTGTCCTTGATTTTCCTGATCTTTCTGGTAATTGAGTTATGGTATTCTTTACGCTTACTTAGTCATTTCCTATTGTTACTTGCTTTTATTGTGATGTTATTGATTCCCTTGCCCGAATTTCTTTGTGATAGTTGCTTAGATGAGGAAGAGTGTAAAGCACGAGGGGTGATGCCGTGCATTATTTTAGTGAGAGAGTGTTAAAGCGCGAAGGGTGATGCCGTGCCTTATTTTGGTGAGAGAGCGTTAAAGCACGAAGGGTGATGTCGTGCACTTGTCCTTGATTTTCCTGATCTTTCTGGTAATTGAGTTATGGTATTCTTTACGCTTACTTAGTCATTTCCTATTGTTACTTGCTTTTATTGTGATGTTATTGATTCCCTTGCCCGAATTTCTTTGTGATAGTTGCTTAGATGAGGAAGAGTGTAAAGCACGAAGGGTGATGCCGTGCATTATTTTGGTGAGAGAGTGTTAAAGCACGAAGGGTGATGTTGTGCATTATTTTGGTGAGAGATTATTAAAGCACGAAAGGTGATGCCGTGCATTATTTTGGTGAGAGAGTGTTAAAGCACGAAGGGTGATGCCGTGCATTGTTTTGGTGAGAGAGTATTAAAGCACGAAGGGTGATGTCGTGCACGTATCTTTGATTTCCTGATTTTATTGATAACTAAGTTATGGTTTCTCTACATTTAATTGTTGGTTTTCTGTTGATACTTGTTGCACCCCGCAGCATGATCCCCCTTCCTATCTTTAATTGAATTGTGGTGATTTTTATATTTATTCGTTGTTCTTCTGTTATTATTCGATTTCCCTACAGCATGTTTCCCCCTCCCATCCTTAGCTGTACATTTCTACTTGTATTGTTCCCTTGTATATGATTTAACTGCACAGGTTTATTTTGGTAGTCTGATCCTAATCTCATCACTACTTCGCCGAGGTTAGGCTAGGCACTTACTAGTACATGGAGTCGGTGGTGCTGATACTACACTCTGCACTCTTTTGTGCAGATCTCAGTGCTGTAGATTTTGGAACGCAGTGAGATTTCTACTTCTTGTTCATCAGGCGACCCTAGGTAGTCCTGCAGGCATTCGCAGGCCTTGGCGTCTCCTCCTAGCTATTTTTCCTGAGATAGTGTTGTATTATTTCTTTCAAACCTTTATTTGTAGTACTCTTAGACAATCTATGAAGTTGTGATGCCAGTTTTGGGTAGATTGTTATGGACTGATATTGGTAGCACTAATTAAACTTGAAATTTAGTCTTCCGCATATTAAATTATGTTGTTTATTAATTGTTGGTTCTAAATTGTTGCTGAATTAAAAGTGGAAACCGGGTGAATAATTCAATTGGTTGGCTTGCCTAGCTTTCACTAGTAGGCGCCATCACGACCCCTGAGGATGGGAAATCCAGGTCGTGACAACACCTTCATCCGACATATTGTCCATGTTACGACCCAATTCGTTTTTTCTTGAGTTACAACCCCGTTTCCCCCATTTCTGATTCCTTATGTGTTGTTCAGTTGTATTTAATCATATCGTGTTAGTTGTTCTATGTTCGGAATGGTCTTGAAGTGAAATGAGACACTTAGCCTCTAATTTAGGATCTTAAGTTGGAAAAGTCAACCAAATGTTGACTTATGTGTAGAAGGTCTTGGATGTGAATTCTGATGGTTCGGATAGGTGATTTTTGACTTAGGATCATGTTCAGAATGTAATTTGGAGGTCTGTGGTAGATTTAGGCTTGAATTGGCAAAAATAGAAATTTGGCATTTTCTGATCGGCAGTGGAAATCTTGATATTGGGGTCAGAATAGAATTCCAAAAACTGGAGCAGGTCTGTAGTGTCATTTGTGACGTATGTGCAAAATTTCGGGTTATTTGAATGAGGTTTGATAGGTTTTGGCATCGTTTGCAGGATTCGGAAGTTTGGAAATCCTTAGGCTTGAATCCGAGGGTGATTTGCTGTTTCGATATTATTTTGAGTGTTCCAAAGGCTGGTATAAGTTTGAATGATGATATGTGACTTGTTGGTATGTTTGGTTGGGTCCCGAGGGCCTCAGGTTGAATTTGGGTGGTTGACGGAAGGATTGGCATTTAGTTGATGTTGCTGATTTTGCTGCTTCTATCATTCCGTACCTGGTGATTGGGGACCGCAGGTGCAAGGTCATAGATGTGATATGTAGACCGCAGATGCGGGATTTGGCCATCAGGAGAAGAACCACAGGTGTGGTGCTTGAACGCATCTATGGGACCGCAGGTACGGTGCCTGGGCACATATGCGGTCCTGGGAATTTAAGTGAAAACCGCAGATGCGGTTGATTTGGCCGCAGAAGCGGTCCGTAGATGTGGATTATTGGCACAGGTGCAGAATCCCTGGGGCAGAAAGTATATAAGTTTCCCTTTGCGAAATTTGGCCCATTCCACCCTTTTTGAAGTTGAGATTGAAGCTTTTGGAGGGTTTTGAAGAAGGAATCAAGGGAAAACTTGTTGAGGTAAGATTTTTGAACTTAGTACTCGATTCTATGGTGATTTTCAGTAGAATAAGCTTGGAATTTGTGGGATTTAAGGTGAAAATTGGGTAATTAGGGATTGGAATAGGAGAGTTAAAATTGGGTGATTGAGGGGTCAAACGACGTTGGATTTTGGTAAATTTGGTATGTGTGGACTCGTGAGGCGATAAGGATTCTAGTGTTGTAATTTTTATCGGATTCCAAGACGTGGGCCCGAGGGTTGAGTTTGGCCAATTTCGAGAATATTGATTTAATTTGATAGTTTTCGCATGGGCTTTATTCCTTTAGCATGTATTGATAATATGATTCTGATTTTGGAAAGATTCGGGGAGATTTGAGGCCAAATCGAGTGGCAAGGGTATCACAGAGTAGATTTTTTTCTGGTTTGAGGTAAGTAACGATTAAATCTAGACCTGAGGGTATAAAACCTCGGAATTTCATACTATTTTGATAAATAAGGTGACACACATGCTAGGTGACGGGCGTGTACCACTAGGGATTGTGACTTGGTCCATCCCGTGGCAACTGTAGAGTTGCATATTTTGATAAACTCTATATGTTATCTATGTGTTTTAGAAATGATTTTGTTAACTTGGGCTGAATGCCATGTTGGGCCTTGTGCTGTACTTTTTGAACCCTCAGGGGTATTTTGCTCAGTCATGATTTTTACCTGTTTATTGTTTAATCTTGTTCATCACTCTATTTTTAATATATGAAAGTTGTTTTGGGATGAGTTCCCTGAGTTTGGGCTGAAATGCCCGAGTGGCTTGTGAGGTTGATGAGTGAGTAAGGCTGAGGGATGGATTGTGAGGATAGATAGGGATCGGCTCGCGTTATATATATATATATATATATATATATATATATATATATATTT
>MU684475.1:156456-185742 GCA_026770625.1 Nicotiana glauca
TGAAATACATTGTATAAAAACATAAAAGGTATCTATAACACGTAATATAGCAAAAGATATCTATAAATGGTTAATTAGACGAAAAAGATGGTGCTTTATGAAAAATTCCCTAAATAATTTAATTGACACTTGCAGTTGCAGAACATGTAAATATTTACCCTGTTGGAAAATATAATTTAAATTCCAAAATAAAAAAGGTCATGACCTGGTTAGGTAGTTTTTTGGCGTTGTGATCAAAATCAATGATTAATTTAGGGCTCCTAATGTTGATACTTGATATTGATTGCTTAAGGCATTTGTTAAGTTTCACCGTAGACTTTGTTCTTTAAACAGCAAGCAAGTTGCCCAATCCAAGTACATACGTACATTCGTTTTTTTCTCTGGTTTTGAAGGACAAAACATGATACTGTTGGGTTTTTGAGCATTAAAATATGCTTAAAAGAGGGTGAATGAAAAATGGAGGAAAAATAAAATATTTGAGTTTCATTTGAGATTCCCTCCTTGACAAAGGGATATTGTTTCATATTAGAAGAGGAAGAGGTTTTTTATGAGTATATAAGCAATTGCTCTTCTTTTAGCTCTTAAAGAGTTGAGAAGAAGGCAAGCCTCGCGCCGTCGTCGCTCGGCTTCGGCTTCGGATTAATTTTCAGGAGCAAATTTATTTGTTAATAATAAATATTAATAGAAATGTTATTAAATTTCCATTTTAATAACAAAATAAGTATATCAATATTAATATTAATATTAAATCCAACGGAATATTAAACGTTTGCCGTTATCCATTTTTCGTTTTTCGGTTGTGTAATTGAAAATTAACCTCTCTCTTGAATTCCCGATTTATTGTTGTGTATATAACCATTTATGTTATGACATTTATGCTATGACTATTTTGCATAAACAACTATTATGAAGAGTTGCACCTCTTCAGTTTTCAGCCCAACCTTGACTATAAATACAAGTTCATTCTCTCTGATTTTCGGGGTTCTCTTCCTTTCTTATTAATCACGTCTAACTATGCCTTATAAAAAGGACAATGCGGTCATTGCAAATATAATCTGGTTTACAAGTCCGAAGTCGAATCCCACAGAGAACTAAGGTTTAGCTACAGCTGTTCACTATCACCAAGAAGACAAACTTGAACAATTTCTAAGTTATAAATATTAAGATTCTTGTGTTTAACTAATTAACTAACAAATTAAACTACTAAATTAACAACTAAATATATTAAGGGTTAGAGACAAGATTAAGAAGGTCTAGAGTTATGATTTCCCCAATTGTCGGAATCCTTCCTGCTATGTCTTCTATAATTTCGCCTAAGTATTCTCTACCAATCATGAGCACTCTTATTACCGTAAATCTCTCCCGAGTAATTACGACAATTTACTAGACGCACTCTCCCGAGCTACGCTAGCTGGCTTTTAATACAACTCACTTCAGATCGCACCCAAGGCTTCGTTATCCCTAATCCCACCTTTAAACCCTCGGTTATTGATCCCTCATATACTCTGGGAGTGGTGTTGTTCAACAATTACCTAAATATGCACTCTCTCCCGAGTTATGCATACTAAATAGGCACGGCTAATTGAGAGCTCTTCAATCAACCAGAATATAAACGTAGTTGAACAAATAGAGAAAAGCTATGGCTCAATTATATAAAAACATAACAAGAATTTATCCTACAAAAGGTTCTATCAAAACTCTAGATAACAAATTAGCTATTCATAATAGTATGTAAAACTACAATACTAAAAGTCATAACCAACAATGAAAAATAGGAAGAGGAAGGAAAAACTCGTAGAAGAATTCTCCGCCTTGCTCCCAATGTGTTCTTGCCTCCAAGGGTGTTGTCTAACCCTAAAGTAGTGTCTCTTGCCTCCTTAGGTCTAATTTTTGTCCAAAATATGTCCCCTCCTTGTTCTTGGCCGGCCTCCTTTGTTTAATATAGGGTTTAGGGCTTAAAATCCCATGTTTTGCACTTTGGTCCCTGAAATTTTCGCTTCCTGCCGCGATTCTGCCGTGGTCGCAGTCAAACCGCGGCCAAAAATGCTCTCTGATTCTTCAGTTGTCCGCGAGTACACTCTGCCGCGGTTCTGCCGCGGTCCCACCGTAATCGCGGTATTTCACCCTCTTCCGTTTAGAATTTGGAAAACCGTAAAACATGAAAGTTGTAGCCCTTTTAGTTAGCTTTCCAACCATGTATTGTGAAGCACAAATAGAGTTCTGAGCAAATAGTTATGTCTATTTTACTAGATAGTGCGCAATATGCCTCCTTGAGTCTTCGTTCGTACTTAATTATCAAATTTGACCCCCAAACATGATCCCGGCTTAATTCCTTGAACTTTTACTTAAACTTTAAAGATCCAAATCACTTAAATGCATTCCATAACATCTATATAGCTCGGAATCACACCTACAAGGCATAAAACACACCGTTAGTGCAAAACACTAGCGATTAAAGCGCAAACTCAACTAAAGTGCAGTAAATTAGAGTGTAATAAGAGACTAAAATATGCAATTATAGCCTATCATCAGTTATGCATTGTTTTATCTTCAAAGAAAACAACAGTAAGCGTGATTTGCTTCCAAACTTTGTGTTCGCTGAAACACTGGGGTTTGAAGTACCACTACACCAGTGTGTAATTCGTTCTATCCTGGGAGGAAATAATTCATAACCTTAGGTAGTAGGAGGGAATTAAATTACTTAAGAAAACACTGTAAATTCAATGGGCCCAGATTAACTTTTGTTCCGTTTATATGTTATTTTATCTTTTCTAGAATTAGTTTAAAAATACAATTTGCTAACAATTATTTGACTTATCAATCTTGTTGAAAACAAGCGGCTTAATTCGCAAATATTTTCTTTCTTCTGGTTCACCTAATATTTAATTAAAATAATGCTGGCATTGTTGTCTTGTAGTAGGATGAGGCATACTTGCGGCGATTGATGGAATAGAAAAAGGAAAGATGTATCTGTGGGGAGTCAAATGAAGGTTCACAGAAGTACGAATACCAACATAATATATTAATATTACAAATAACAAACACTAGACGATACAGTAGTGATATAATTTAGAAACAGAAAATTAAGTGCTCTGTTTCCCCTGAAAAGAAAAAGATGATGTTATTTATTTTTGGTTTGTTGGGTGGAGAGTATGCAGTTGATTGCGGGTTTTGTCAGGTTCTTGAAATGCAGCCCCACGAGCTGCTTATTCTTGTTTCGTGCCTGTTGCATGCTATGCCTGTGATATATATGGGGTAACATTTTCCATTTTTAAAAGCTTAATTTGCCGTTAATAAATATGAAAAGTGTTCATGCTTGGAGGGACATTACATCCACAAACAGTTTAGAAATTATTGAGTATAACCAACAATTGCAACATATAGAGTTTTTGAATTTTCATAAGTGCAAGTATGGAAGAAAATGAATTTCCCACATAAATTAGAGACAACTTTTATGCCACTTCAAAAAAAGGGGCATTGTTTCCATAATAATATATTCGCTCTTTGTACGGCCCCCATTTTGTCCATAAAAAAAAAAACCATTTTTCGAATTCTTTTATTTTTTCAAAAATGTTTTTATTTTGGAAATTTACAAAAATGAGTTTTTTGAAATTTAAAATTTTCAGAAAAACCTTTTTCTCCACTCACAAAATTGTAACTTACCTTTTAGTAATGGTGACACCTTGTCACACATGACTCCCGTCGCTAACCTCCACTTAGCGACGGGAGTCCTGTGTGACAAGAAAGTGCCACTGTTACTAAAAGGTAAGTTTTATAAAGCAGTGGTTAGGCCTTCCATGTTATATGGGACCGAGTGTTGGCCGGTTAAGAACTCACACATCCAGAAGATGAAAGTAGCAGAGATGAAGATGTTGAGGTGGATGTGCGGGCATACAAGGATGGTGCCACGCCCCAAATTCGAGGGACATAACCGGCGCTCGATCAGGTATCCCCAGTCAAGCGGACCTGGGTGCCTTTCCTATCCCACGTGTTACCCCGCATTTTTTATTACTTATTAGCCAAGTGAATAACCATTTATAATTAAAACACATATTTATTGCAAAACATACACACGGTACGTGATTCTTAGCGTGGTTTTCAGTTTACATAGCCCAACATACAAGATACATATTACATAAGTTCATGACCCACATTTCCGTCTACGGAGCCTCTAATTATGAAAAAGGATGATACAGTACTTGCCGGTAACAAGGCCCCGGCCATACCTTATACAAATATCAAAAAAAGATCCCAAAACAGAAGCGGCATGAGCCACGCAGGGCCCCGAAAGAAAATGGGCTCACCAATTCTGCTGACAGGAAGTGATGAGGAGCTACGGTTGGTGGACTGGAGTACCTGCTATGGATCCACCTACAATCATAACACGAATGTAGCGCCCCGGCAAAAGGGACGTCGGTACACTTGAATTATACTGGTATGTATGAACAAACTTTGCCCCAAGTAAACTCAGACCATACATAAGTAGGAAGCAGTAATAGAATCGACAATCAAATACACAAGAAAGGAACAGTCAAGTCAAACAAGTTTACAATCTCTCCTGTTTCCCCTTCCACATTTCCACATCAATAATTTCACAATTTGCTCATATTTTTATTTCAATAGTGATTTCGATCACTTTCCACCCTTATTACCTCGGCCACCCTTATTACCTCGGCCACCCTTATCACCACAACCCACACCTTATGACTTTGTGTTGCGACGCGCAACCTGATCCTACCGTACAGTTACAATTCACAAACAACACAACAACAATGAACAATTCACAAAGATCAACAACAACACTGCTTAAAAAGTAACAACAACAATTTACAAGTATTCCCATAACCATCAATACTATTTCCATCATATTCAACAACTCACATATGTTTTATGTCACAACAATAATTACCCACAATAAGCCATAGATGTTGTTATCACAATTATTCTAGTTGCATCATTTACGGTTTCCTTCTGTCATTTGTTCCTCAGCTCTTATCACGTATCACATTCACAATCATACCAATCACAAGAATTTCACAAACAATCCACGTAGATATCACATTCCAAATATACGTACACCAAACAAGGCGATTTTACAAAGGTCAAAGTTAGCCATACATACCTGGAGTCGAATTCCCTTTTAGCTTCTATTTTTAATTCACCAAATAATCTAGCAACGTCAATCTAGTGCACAAATTAATACACATGACTTAGAATTGGGGTTCACAAATGCTACTCAAACTTATTTAGGTTATCAACCCTTCTTTTGCAAACCTCCATCTCTACCCAGTTTCCCCTTGCTAGGTTTTAGGCTTTAACAAGGCATGCATGTACAATTTCAACCATTAATTTCAAGGATCAATGCATGAGACTCCCCCCTTAGTTTAAACCTGAAAATCATGGAAAAAGGTTAGGGATTTTACCTGCAAGAATGGGGATGAGGACAATTACTTTGAATTTTCCCGGCCCGAATAGTTTTGAAGAATCAGATTGATGAAGATTGCTTTCTCTCTCAAGAACCCTCCCTTCCCTCTCTCTTATTTTGTTCAGAAGATCATTAAAAATGAGGGCTTGGGGTATTTTATTCAAAAGGGGTCTGGTTTAAAATTATAGAAAAATAGAAGCCCGAGCAGGATCTGCGGTCACACTTTGCGATCGCAGAATCGAAATACGGTCCGTAGATTGGACCGCAGAAGTGCCCCAAAACTCTGAGCGTTTCTGCTTGGGTATGCAATGGGAATGCGGTCCGTATTCCTGTTCTACGATCGAATAATGCACCGCAGAACTGACCTTCATAAATCCTTGAGAAAGTTATGCGACGATTATGCGGTCCGCATATTGATTATGCGATCGCATAATAGACCACATTTTCAACATCAATTTCGACTAACTCCCTGATTAACTCTGCGGCAGAAATACGGTCCGCATCCTAGACTGCATAATGGTAATTTTTTGGAAAATTTTGATTCTTGATTTTTAAGTGCAGAATTAGTATACATTTCCAACACATATACGGAACTTGACACTACGAAGTACTAGGCTTTGAGCATAAATTTTTATGGGGCCTTACAGATGGATAAGATTAGGAATGAAGATATTCGAGAGAAGGTGGGCGTGGCCCCATAGAGGACAAGATGCAGGAAGCAAGACTCAGATGATTCGGGCACATTCAGAGGATGAGCACTGATGCACCGGTGAGAAGGTGTGAGCGACTGGTTGTGGTGAGCACAGGGAGAGGTAGAGGGAGACCTAAGAAGTATTGGGGAGAGGTTATCAGGCAGGACATGGCGCGGCTTAGGATTACTGAGGACATGGCCCTTGACAGGGAACTGTTGAGGTTGAACATTAAGGTTGTAGGTTAGGGAAAAGTTGTGGATATTTCTACAGCGTACTAGAGTGAGACTAGTCTATTAGGAGTTAGTCTTAGGATGCTACTGATCAGCTATTGATGTAGGGCTTTATCTGTTGGATATTAGTATAACTTCCATCTTTTTGTATTTTCTACATTTCTTATATTGCTGTTATTTTGTTATTTTATGTTATATTATGTATTTGATGTTATTTTATGTTATTTATTATGAGCTATTGATAGTACTAATATATCGTCTCTCGTTGCTTCTTGAGCCGAGGGTCTCCCAGAAACAATCTCTCTGGCCCTCAGGGTAGGGGTAAGGTCTGCGTACATATTACCCTCCCCAGACCCCACTTGTGAGATTATACTGCGTTGTTGTTGTTGTTTCAAGTGAAATGCATGTCCAAATATAATTTCAAATTCCATGTACCATTTTTCAACTTAACTCCAAATACTATTTTTTTAAATTAGAATTTTTATGTCCAAACACCTACTATTTACGTACATTTATTAAGAAATCGAATCGGAAAACATATATTTATTCGAGTCAAATAGTTGTGTGGGTCTTTACAAATTTGTTTTTAGTTTTATGATCTTATATTTTTTTTTAAACATGCAAGATTTGTTTTTACACATAAGAGATCTTTATTTTATACATAAGAGATCTGAAAATGACACTTTCTTAATTTCAACATTGTAAATAATGGAGGCCCATTAAAAAAGAAAAAGGACCGCATAAAATCATGGGGTATTATCATTTTTAGCCCGAGTAAGAAACTATTTACATCTGGTAGCCGAAAAAGTGTATAAAATTATAAAATTTTTGTATATAACATATATATATATATATATATGTGTGTGTGTGTGTGTGTGTGTGTGTATAAAACATACAAATTTTATTTATTTTTTGGTTATTATTTTTACAGTGGCTATACCGTGTCATTTTCCTAAAATTATAGTAATTGAGAGCAAGAATTTCAATAATAACACTGCTTCAATATTATTTGTAAGAGGATACACGAATTGACTTGAGTTGTGCTAGGCACTGTCCTAAGAAACTATTTCAGCGGTGTGAAATATCTCTCCAAGATTAAACAAGTCTACCTCTATTAGGGAGGATACAGGAACCAACAAAATATTAAATTACAAACCCAACTAGCTAGTATGAAAAGTAAATAAGAAAAGAAACAACTAATATTTAATATTGGACAACAAATGAAGAATATGCGTGAAAGAAAATGATGATTCTGTTATGTTAAATTGGCCGAAGGAAAGTCCCTTTATAGGCAAAAAGCTTAAGGCTTTTCTTATCATTTGTCAAGTTTCTTGCCATTCGTCAAGTATAATTGTCAAAACTCTCATGCATCTTGCCACATGAATGGATATTTGTTCACTTTTTAAAAATATCACAACAGTTCCCCCACATATTTTTAAAAAATTTCATACAAAGAGGAGTAAGATTTGCTGGATTTATATGGTCAAAATGCAATAGGTTTGTGTCTTTTGGATTATGAACCAAACTTAGATCAATAAAGTTTAACTCGCAATATTACTGGTGAAATATAACATTTCTGTTAACCAATAACGCTTATTGTAAGTCAGAGATTTTATCAATCACATTTCGACCCCCGATAATTTTGCTGTTCAACGCAGTTTTGCGCCCATTAGACCATGTGCGTGTCTGGTTATTCATGAGAGCTCTAGAGACTAGGCCAACATCTCATAGGAGAGGCCCCACTCCACTCTCATATAGTTGAATTCATCAAGTGTATATTGCTTTTAAATATACAATCCATAAGGAATATGAATTTCACTAAGAGTTATAACTCAACCTCTTAATTAGTAGCAGTCAAGCATTCTCTTTTAGTGCTTTAGTGTCAATATCAACTTGTTATTACCCATATGAACCTACTTCATGGGATCTCCGCTCACATATGTTAGTTTACCATCTCTATTGACATCATGTCCGCCTTAACCCCATCTCTTTTGAGGTTTGAAGAATTAATATTCTTCCCATAGGTTTAGTCAGAGGATTAGTCAAATTTATCTCTGACTTCACATAATTAATGGAAATTATTCCATCTCTCAACAACTGTTTTATGACATCATGTCTCAATTTCATGTGTTTACTTTTACAATTATAAGATTTACTCTTTGCAATAGCTATTGCAGATTGACAATCACAATGCATAGACATATGAGGCAATACGTCATTTATTAAAGGGATATTAGCTAAGAAGTTTCTTAGCCACTCAGCCTCAGAACGAGCTAACTCCAGAGCTGCAAACTCTGATTCCATAGTCGATCTAGAAATGATCATTTGTTTAGTTGATTTTTACGATATTGCACCACCACCAAGAGAAAATACATAACCACTAGTGGATTTTGTCTTATCTGAATCAGAGATCCAGTTTGCATCACTGTACCCTTCTAAAGTAGAAGGAAATCCACTATATAGGATACCATAATTCATGGTTCCTCTAAAATATTTTATTAGTCTAGCTAATGCAGACCAATGCTCTCTATTAGGATTATGACTATATCTACTCAGTCTACACACTGCATAGGCTATATCAGGCCTTGTAAAATTTATTAAATGCATCAGACTCTCAATAATCTGCGCATATTTAGACTGAGCAACTGAGTCACCATTATGCTTTTTGAACTGAGAGTTAGCATCAAAAGGAGTGCTCACAGATGTGACATTAAAATATTCAAATTTTTTAAGAAGTCACTCAACATAATGTTCTTGTGACAACATTATCTTATCTTCACTCCTTATAACTTTAACTCTCAATATTGTATTTATTTCACCTAGATCTTTCATATGGAATTAGCGGACAAAAATAATTTTTTACTTTGCATAATATTTAAATTTGTACCAAATATAGGCATGTCATCAACATATAGAGATATTATCACATAATCATTGTCTACCATTTTAGTATAAACATATTTATCCACCTCAATTGAGGAAAAACCATCTCTCAGCAAGACTTGTTCAAATTTCTCATACCACTGCTTAGGAGCTTGTAAAGAGATTTAATTAAATTACAAACTTTATTTTCTTGTCGAGGAATGACACAGCCTTCAGGTTGAACCATATAAATTTTTCTTCTAAATCACCATTTAAAAAAGCTATTTTGACATCCGTTTAATGGATAAAAAGCTTATGAATAGAAGCTATAAGGCAATTAAAACTCGAATGGAAGATATTCTAGTCATCGGTGCAAATGTATCAAAATAATCTATATTTGTGTTTGAAAAGATCCTTTTGCAACTAACCATGCTTTATATTTATCTAAAGATCCATAAAGTTTAAATTCTTTTTGAAGATCCATTTACAACAAATAGGCATTGCACCAGGAGGTAAATCAGTTAAAATCCATGTATTATTTTTCTTAATAGAATTAATTTCAAATTTTATTGCCTCTTTCAATATTTAGCATATGAAGAAGATATAGCTTCAAAATAATTTCATGGTTCATTATCGACAAGAAAAGTTTGAAAATTATTTTCATATGAAAAATATTCTTTCTTAGGCTTTTGCTCCTTCTTAGTTCCTCATTAGAGGTAATTTTATTATTTGTTTTAACAGGTGCATGAGAAATTTGTTCAGACAATGGATAAATATATTCAAAGAACTCAACATTCTTTATCTCAATTATAGTACTGCAATCAAGCACATCACTTTTTAAAGCAAGAAATCTATATGCAACATTATGTTCAGCATATCCAATAAGCATGCAATCAGCAGTTTTAGAACATATTTTTCTCTTTTTAGGTTCAGGCAAGAGAATTTTAGCAAGGCACCCCCATACTTTTAAATATTTCAAGTTAGGTTTATAACCCCTCCACAATTCATACGAATTTTTTTTTCTATGTTGTATTCTATTTTGTAAGTGACATGCAGATAATACAGCTTCACCCCATAAATTATCAGGAGAATTAGAACTAACTAACATAGAGTTCATCATCTTTTTTAATGTTCTATTTTTTCTTTCAGCTACTCCATTTGACTCAGGTGAATAAGGCTTAGTTACTTCATGAATAATTTTATTTTTTTCACAAAAATCATTTAAAGATAAATATTCTCCATCTCTATTAGATCTAATTCTCTTAATTTTTCTACTAAGTTGATTTTCAACCTCAGTTTTATAAGAAATAAAAGCATTAAAGGCATCTTCTTTATTTCTAAGCTGATACAACTTAGTATATCAAGAAAAATCATCAATAAAAGTTACATAATATCTTTTACCACCTCTAGTCATAGTCTGCTTTAAACCGCCTAAATCAACACGAACAAACAATAATAATTCAGTTTCTCGATATATAGAAAAATAAGTGTTTTAGTACTTTTATTTTCAGCACATATTTCACACTTATTAATATTGTTTGAGTCTGAACCAGATATTAAGCCTAGTGACAGCATTTTCCTTATATATGCGAAATTAACATGTTCTAGTCTTGCATACCATAAAGAAATAGACTCAATCATATAAGCAGATGCATTCCTAATGATAACATCAGAAATATTAAGTACAAAGAGTCCTTGGTTACAATAGCCCTTTCCCACAAACACATTATTTTGGTCATTATGATTTTATCAGATTCAAATGACATTTTCACTCCGGCTCTTCCCAACAAGGATACAGAGATCAAGTTTGCCCTCATAGTAGGAATATGCAGTACATCAACAAGGGTTAACGTCTTTCCCGAAGTGAGTTTCAGGATAACTTTACCCTTACCCAAGACTTTAGTAGTACTTGAGTCTCCAAGGTAGACCTCTTCTCTATCATCATCTACAGGAGTATAAGAGGAAAATGCTTCTCGACTTGGACAAATGTGCCGAGTATCCCTAGAGCCTATCACCCATTCTTTTGCATGTGTTACGATGTTTACTTGAGAAATGACAGCTTCAACAGTATCACTATCACAACCCCAGTTCGCCCTCCATGAATCATCGTGATGGTACCTAGTCTCTACTACTAGGTAAGACTAAAATGCGAAAAGATAAAAAAAAAATTTGCGTAAGTAAAACAATTTCAAACAGGAATAAAGGAATAAACAACGTTTAAATGTGCCGCTCGCCATACACAGTATCAAACTCTCAAAACCAACACATAAATCCAAGACCCGGAAACCCATGAATCACAAGCTAATAAATACTACATAGCTCTAACTCCAGAATGTCTAACAAGAACGGAAATACAGAAGGGCTAATACTAAAAAAAAAGAATAGAAAGAGACTCCTCGGTATGCGGACGCGGTAGATATACCTCGAAGTCGCTATAGCAGTTGCCTCGCCTCAAGAGTGATAGGACTGAGTCGAAGTACCTGGATCTGCACATGAAAAACATGCCCAAGAAGAGAATGATTACACCACAACGGTATTCAGTAAGTGCCAAGCCTAACCTCGGTTGGATAGTGACGAGGAAGGTCAGGGCCCTATTGAGGTGAAATAGAATATAAAATTTGACAGTATAGATAAGAGCAGTATAAATAAGTGCAACAGTAAAATATCATAGGATATAAGATAATTACAACGGATACAAAGGCAAAACAAACCGCAAGGATGATAACCGGGGATCTCTCGGTATCCCGAGGATCTCTTAGTATCCTCAATATATATAAGCGGGGGATCTCTTGGCATACCGAGGATCTCTTGGTATCCTCAATATATGCCAGGAATCTCTTGGTATTCCGAGGATCTCTCGGTATCCCGCACCTCAGCTCGATCATAATTACATACAGGGGATCTCCCGGGATGCCTTTCCATAGCCCCAAAATAAACGCACAACAATAGCAAGGAATTACTCAATTAAGCTCAATTTCATACCATGAAAAAATATATAATTCTAACCTAGCATGCTTCATGTAATACAAATAAGGCAGTTAAAGCAATTAGAGCAAATTAGTGGATTAGAAATGTTTCTCTTGACTAACAGCAGACTAGGTTTCCAAATAGTGTAAGCGAGAAGAAAGGAAGAAGAAAATTTAAGGCTAATTTTAATGAAAGATCGGATTTCCAATAATTAGCACAAGTACGCACTCGTCACCTCATGTACAATACATTTCATTTATCACAATATCAATCCTAAGGGGAGAGTCCCCCATACAGGGTTAGACAAGCTACTTACCTCGAACCGACTCAAATGTCAACCCGAAACCATGTTCTTGCCACGAGTATTCGACTCCAAATGTCCTAAATCTATTCCATTAAATTTCATAATGTAAATAATACTTCAAGTAACTGATTATACAATTAAATTCTAAGCTAATACGTGAAATTAGGTAAAATAACCAAAATACCCCTTGGGCCCACGCCTCAGAATTGGGTGAAATTTATATGTTCTAAAATCCTCACTCTTACGAGTTCATACAAACCAAGAACACTGAAATCGAAGTCCAAACGTCCCCTCAAATTTTATTTCAAAGTCTCTTAATCCCAAGCCCTAATTCTTCCATTTTAAGCCTAGATTCCATGATTTACTAGGTAGATTTCACATTGGGAACGAGTTTTATGACCAAGAATCTTAACTTCAAGAAACTCCCTTCGAATCCCTCTTCAATCCCCTCCAAAGAGCTCCAAAAATGATTAAAATGGTGGAAATAAACCCTAAGGTCGCGGAACCCCTTTTAAATCAATCTTTCCAGCAGTTTCTGCATCTATGGCCCCGCATATGCGGCCTCACAAGTGCTTATGCGGTTCTTCACTTAACGGACCAAAATTGCACCTGTGCTCAAGGTGCGGTCCCATAACCGCATCTGCGGTTCCTGACAGTTCCTCAATAATCCGCTTCTGCGGCTCCTTTTCCGTATGTGCAGCATCGCACCTGCGGTCCCCAAACCACAGGTGTGAAAATACCAGAAGCAGCAAAGTTCAGCAGGTGCACACATCCCTCAAACTCCCCGTCAACCATCCGAAATCATCCCGAGGCTTCCGGGACCTTAACCAAAGGCACCAATAAGTCTAATACCACTGCCCAAACTTGTACCAATCCTTAAAACACCTAAAACAACATTGAAACCCTAAATTAACCATGGATTCAAGACTAAGAACTCCAAATTTCTCAAAATACGCTTTTGATTAAAAAGTCTATCAAATCTCGTCCGAATGACATGAAATTTGGCACACACGTCACATTCAACACTATGGAGCTACTCCAACTTCTGAAATTCCATTCCAACCCTCGGATAAAAATCTCACTATTGAACCGGGAACTGAAAAAATCTAATTTTTGGCATTTCAAGCCTAAATTAGCTACGGACCTCAAAACACAATCTGACCATGCTCCTAAACCCGAAATCACCCAACGGAACTAACAGAACCATCAGATCTCCATTTTGAGGCCGTCTTAATATTATTCTGACTACTGTCAACTTTCCACCACCTAAGCTCTCATTTAGGGACTAAGTATCCCAAAAACTCCCCGAAATTCAAAATCGACCATCCCGGCAATTCAAAATAGTAGAAATAAATACAGTGAAAGTAGTAAATAGGGTATTGGGAAATAAATTCTAAAAATGACCGGCCAGATCATTACATCCTCCCATACTTAAACATTCGTTCATCCTCAAACGAGCATAGAGACATACCTGAAGTAGTGAAAAGATGAGGGTACCAGTTGCGCATATCCTGCTTGGTCTCCCAGGTCCTCTCCTCGATCGGCTGACCTCGCCACAGAACCTTCATCGATGCAATGTTCTTTGATCTTAGCATCCAAAACAGCCTTTCCAATATTGCCACTGGCTCCTCAACATAAGATAGATCTTTTTCCAACTGGACTGAGCTGAAATCCAACACGTGCGACGGGTCACCGTGATATCTCCGGAGCATCGAGACATGAAATATCGGATGAACTCCTGCCAAGTTGGGAAGTAAGGCAAGCTCGTAAGCAACCTCCCCAACATGCCTCAATACCTCAAAGGGGCAATAAACCTCTGACTCAACTTCCCCTTCTTCCCAAATCTCATAACGCCCTTCATAGGCGAAACCCGAAGCAGAACCCGCTCTCCAACCATGTAGGAAATATCACAAACCTTCCGGTCCGTGTAACTCTTCTACCAGGACTGGGCTGTACGGAGTCTATCCTAAATTACCTTGACTCTCTCCAACGTATCCTGAACCAAGTCTGTGCCCAATAATCTAGCCTCACCCGGCTCGAACCAACCCACCGAATATCTATATCGCCTACCACGTAAGGCCTCGTATGGTGCCATCTAAATGTTGGAATAATAGTTGTTGTTAAAGGAAAACTCCGCCAATGGCAAGAACTAATCCCCAGAACCTCCAAACTCAATCACACACGCACGGAGCATATCTTCAAGAATCTGAATAGTTCGCTCGGACTGTCTGTCTATTTAAGGGTGAAATGATGTGCTCAACTCTACCCGAGTACCCAACTCCTGCTGTACAACTCTCCAGAATCGTGATGTGAACTGAGTACCTCTGTCTGAAATAATGAAAACTGGAATACCATGCAAACGGACAATCTCCCGGATATAAATCTCTGCCAACCGCTCCAAGGAATAGGTAGTAAACACAGGGATCAAATGTGCAAACTTGGTCAGCTGATCCACAATAACCCAAATGGCATCGAACTTCTTCAAAGTCCGTGGGAGCCCAGATACGAAGTCCATGGTGATCCACTCCCACTTCCACTCCGGAATCTCTATTTGCTGAAGCTATCCGCCCGGTCTCTGGTGCTCATACTTCACCTGCTGACAATTGAGGCACCGAGATACAAACCCAACTATATATTTCTTTATCTGCCTCCACCGGTAGTGCTGCTTCAAGTCCTGATACATTTTCGTGACAACCGGGTGAATGGAATACCGCGAACTATGGGCCTCCTCTAGAATCAACTCCCGAAGCCCATCAACAATGGGTATACATACTCGACCCTGCATCCTCAATACTCCGTCATCACCTAAAGTCACATATCAAGCATTACCATGCAACACTTTGTCCTTGAGGACAAGAAAATGAGGGTCCTCAAACTGACGCTCCCGGATACGATCAAACAAGGAAGACCGAGAGACCATGCAAGCTAGAACTCGACTGGGCTCTGAAAGATCAAATCTCACAAACTGGCTGGCTAAGGCCTGAACATCCATCGCCATAGGCCTCTCTGCTACTGGTAAATAAGCCAAACTCCCCAAACTCTGCCCGGCTTAGGGGTGTTCAAAACCGAACCGAAATCGAAAATCGAACCAAAAAAGCGGCTTAATGGCTTATTGGTATGGGGTTAACGGTTTAATGGATGGGAAATGGATTGAATTTTTTTTATTAACGGCTTATCGGTTTGGGGGCGGATTATACAATTTGCTTAACGGATAAGTCGTTAACCCGTTAAGAATATATATATATATATATATATATATATATATATATATATATATATATATATATATATATATATATATATATATATATATATATATATATATATATATATATATATATATATATATATATATATATATATATATATATATATATATATATATATATATATATATATATATATATATATATATATATATATATATATATATATATATATATATATATATATATATATATATATATATATATATATATATATATATATATATATATATATATATATATATATATATATATATATATATATATATATATATATATATATATATATATATATATATATATATATATATATATATATATATATATATATATATATATATATATATATATATATATATATATATATATATATATATATATATATATATATATATATATATATATATATATATATATATATATATATATATATATATATATATATATATATATATATATATATATATATATATATATATATATATATATATATATATATATATATATATATATATATATATATATATATATATATATATATATATATATATATATATATATATATATATATATATATATATATATATATATATATATATATATATATATATATATATATATATATATATATATATATATATATATATATATATATATATATATATATATATATATATATATATATATATATATATATATATATATATATATATATATATATATATATATATATATATATATATATATATATATATATATATATATATATATATATATATATATATATATATATATATATATATATATATATATATATATATATATATATATATATATATATATATATATATATATATATATATATATATATATATATATATATATATATATATATATATATATATATATATATATATATATATATATATATATATATATATATATATATATATATATATATATATATATATATATATATATATATATATATATATATATATATATATATATATATATATATATATATATATATATATATATATATATATATATATATATATATATATATATATATATATATATATATATATATATATATATATATATATATATATATATATATATATATATATATATATATATATATATATATATATATATATATATATATATATATATATATATATATATATATATATATATATATATATATATATATATATATATATATATATATATATATATATATATATATATATATATATATATATATATATATATATATATATATATATATATATATATATATATATATATATATATATATATATATATATATATATATATATATATATATATATATATATATATATATATATATATATATATATATATATATATATATATATATATATATATATATATATATATATATATATATATATATATATATATATATATATATATATATATATATATATATATATATATATATATATATATATATATATATATATATATATATATATATATATATATATATATATATATATATATATATATATATATATATATATATATATATATATATATATATATATATATATATATATATATATATATATATATATATATATATATATATATATATATATATATATATATATATATATATATATATATATATATATATATATATATATATATATATATATATATATATATATATATATATATATATATATATATATATATATATATATATATATATATATATATATATATATATATATATATATATATATATATATATATATATATATATATATATATATATATATATATATATATATATATATATATATATATATATATATATATATATATATATATATATATATATATATATATATATATATATATATATATATATATATATATATATATATATATATATATATATATATATATATATATATATATATATATATATATATATATATATATATATATATATATATATATATATATATATATATATATATATATATATATATATATATATATATATATATATATATATATATATATATATATATATATATATATATATATATATATATATATATATATATATATATATATATATATATATATATATATATATATATATATATATATATATATATATATATATATATATATATATATATATATATATATATATATATATATATATATATATATATATATATATATATATATATATATATATATATATATATATATATATATATATATATATATATATATATATATATATATATATATATATATATATATATATATATATATATATATATATATATATATATATATATATATATATATATATATATATATATATATATATATATATATATATATATATATATATATATATATATATATATATATATATATATATATATATATATATATATATATATATATATATATATATATATATAAAATTCATTTTTATACATATATATATTAAGTAATAAATAACTCTTCTTCCACTTAGACATCTAGTAGGCAAGTACTCTAGACATTTAGATTTTAGACATTTAAATGTAGAAACCCTAACGGCCATAGCAGCAGACTCGCTGTCTCCCTCTCGCCGTCTCGCCGACTCGCCGTCTCGCCTCTCTCTCTCCATAGCCAGAGCAGCAGATAGTAAATTTCTTTTCTTGTTGATGTCTTCGGAATATTAGGTTCTCATTATTATTTACACCTTTAAATCAAATAGCATCTCAAACTTTGAATCACTGAGATTGGGACATAGAGCATTTTATAAGTTAGAATGTTACAATTTCAAACTTTGATAGTTACAAATCAGAGAGCATTTCATAAGTTAGAATGTTACAATTTCCCGTACATTATATTTCCTTTAAATTGCTTTGTTTTAGTTTTGGTTTTAATTTAAAGACTTCTCATGTTTCTTATTTACATTTTGGATGCTTCGAAGAAAATTTCAAATGTGTACCATAGATAAAACACTCTACCAAGTTCTAAGCTCTTCACTTTTTTAACCAGTTTTATAGATTGAAGTATGTTAAGTTTCAGTCAACTAAAACTAACCCGATAACCGCCTGATAATAGCTAAATCGATACCAATCCGCCCGATATCTTATCGGGTGATTAGCGGATTAATACATTTAAAAGCTGATAACCGATAAGCCAAAGCGTTAAGAGTAAATAACTGCCCGATCCGCCCGATAAGCAGCCCTAGCCTGACGGCTCAAAGCATCGGCCACCACATTGGCCTTGCCCGGGGTGATACAAGACAATGATATCATAATCCTTCAATAGCTCTAGCTATCTCCTCTGACGTAGATTAAGGTCCTTTTGCTAGAACAGATGCTGCAAACTCCGGTGATCAGTATAAATCTCATAAGGCACGACGTACAAGTAATGATGCCAGATCTTCAAGGCATGAACAATGGCAGCTAACTCAAGATCACGGACAAGATAATTCTTCTCATGTATCTTCAATTGTCTAGACACGTAGGCAATCACCTTATCGTCCTGCATCAATACCGCTCCAAGGCCAACTCTCAAGGCATCACAGTAGACAGTATACGACCCCAAACCGGTAGACAATATCAAAACTGGGGCTGTAGTCAAAGTTGTCTTGAGCTATTGAAAGCTCTCTTCACACTCTTCCATCCACTGGAACGGAGCACCCTTCTGGGTTAGTCTGGTCATAGGTGCTGCAATAGATGAAAATTCCTGAACAAATCGACGTTAATAACCCGCCAAGCCAAGGAAACTGTGGATATCTGTAGCTGAGGATGGTCTGGGCCAACTCTGCATGGCCTCCACTTTCTTCGGATCCACCTAAATACCTTCTCTCGAGACCATGTGACCATAGAACGCCACGGAATCCAACCAAAACTCACATTTTGAGAACTTAGCATACAATTTCTTTTCTCTCAAGGTCCGGAGCACTGTCCTCAGGTGCTGCTGATGATCCTCCCGACTCCGGGAGTATACTAGGATGTCATCAATAAAAATAATCACGAATGAATTAAGATATGGCCAAGAAACACTGTGCATCAGATGCATGAAGGCTATTGGGGCATTAGCCAGCCCAAATGACATAACAAGGAACTCGTAATGACCATACCGAGTCCTGAAGGCAGTCTTCAGAATATCTGGCTCCCAAATCTTCAACTGATGATAGCTTGAACTCAAGTCAATCTTAGAAAACACTCAAGCACCCTGTAACTGGTCAAACAGGTCATCAATACGAGGCAAAGGATAACGGTTCTTCACTGTCACCTTATTCAACTACCGATAATCAATACACATACGCATAGAACCATCCTTCTTCTTCAAAAATAATACACGAGCACCCCAAGGTGATACACTGGTTCGAATGAAACCCTTATCAAGTAATTCCTACAACTGCTCTTTCAGCTCCTTCAACTCAGGAGGAGCCATGCGGTACGGAGGTATAGAAATGGGCTGAGTGCTCGGTGACAGACCAATGTCAAAATCAATGTCTCTATCGAGCGGCATGCCCAGAAGATCAACTGGAAACACAACAAGAAAATCTCGTACTACTGGGACAGAATCAACATAAGGAGTATCCATACTGACATCTCTTACATAAGCTAGATACACATCACAACCTTTGTCAACCATACGTTGAGCCTTAAGGAAAGAAATAACTCTACTGGAAGTGTGACCTAAAGCACCCCTTTACTCAATACGAGGTACACCTGGCATGGCCAGTGTCACGGTTTTTACGTGACAATCAAGAATAGCATAATGGGGCGACAACTAGTCCATGCCCAAGATAATATCAAAATCAACCATGCTGAGCAATAATAAATCAGCTCTAGTCTCAAAACCACCAAGAACAACCAACACATGACTGATAAATGTGATCTACAAAAAGAGAATCTCCCGCAGGAGTAGAAACATAAACTGGGGAACTCAAAGAATCCCGATATACACCCAAATACGGAGCAAAATAAGAAGACATATAAGAATAAGTGGAGCTTGGATCGAATAGAACCGATGCATCTCTTTGACAGACCAAGATAGTACCTGTGATGACAGAATTGGAGGCGACAGCCTCAGTACGGGCAGGAAAAGCATAGTATCTGACCTGGCCTATCCCTCGAGGGCGAACTCTACCATACCGACCTCTACCTATAGCTGGCTGGGCCAGTGGGGTGGCAACTAGGGTTGGGACCATAGCCTGAGAACTCTACGAGGCACGCTGTGTTTGAGGAGTCGTGAGAGGTGCAACTCTCCCAAGTCTAGGGCGTTCCCTCACCACATGATGGGTGTCACCACACTCAAAACAACCTCTGGGAGGACGTGGTCGCTATGACTGGCTCGGTCCAGGTCTGCTGGACAGACCACTGGAAGTACCCCGTGCAGGAGGTGCACTAGACACTAGAGGTACATAATAAGGCTTTTGAGGCCTAAGTGGGGATGTGACACCATTGGGTAATAGAAGAGATGAATGAACGGGGCGACTCATATGACCCCTTCCATGACGACCTGCAGCTGGGGCACGTCACTATCACGACCCGAATTTCTCACCCTCGGGAGTCGTGATGGCGCCTACTAGTGTGAGCTAGGAAAGCCAATTATGTGAACAATTTACCCATTTTATATTCATTAACAATTGCGAAGTAATAGCATTTAACAAGCAAAATTTTAATATAAGGGGAAGGAAAACAATAAACACCCGAACATGAATATCTAATATAACTGTTTGAGTCTCAACTACCTAGAACTGGTGTCACAGTTTCACAGACGGACTAAGAATAATACAAATAAAGGTCTAAAAGAAATAAATTGAACATTATCTCTAGAAATGCATGAAAGAAACAGGAATAGTAGATAGAAGAAGACGCCAAGGCATGCGCACGCCTGCAGGACTACCTCGGGTCGCCTGATAAGCTAGAATCAGTAATCCTACCGCGGTCTGAAGTCTACACCACTAGGTCTACACAAAAGAGTATAAAATGTAGTATCAGCACAACCGACCCCATATGCTGGTAAGTGCCTAGCCTAACCTCAGCGAAGTAGTGACGAGGCTAGGACCAGACTATCAAATAAACCTGTGCAGTTATATAACATACAACGGAAAGTAAAGCAGCCATAAGCAAGTAAGGATGGGAAGGGGAAACATGCTTCGGGGAATAACAGGGAGAAACAGAATATCAGGAGAACTATAAAGGAATCAAAATCAGACCACCAACAAGAATAAGGAAAACAAAGGCAGATTTCTCTTTCTTTTCACATCTTGTTGCAGGCGTGCAACCCAATCCCACTTCTTGTATCTTGTGTTAGGCGTTCCACCTGCTCCCATTTCATGTATCTCGTGGAAGGCGTGCCACTCGCTCCCATTTCATTATATCTTGTGGTAGGCGTACCACCCACTCCCATTTCATTATATCTCGTGGCAGGCGTACCACCCGCTCCCATTTCATTATATCTTGTGGTAGGCGTACCACCCACTCCCATTTCATTATATCTCGTGGCAAGCGTGCCAGCCGCTCCCATTTCGTTATATCTTGTGGTTAGGCGTACCACCCGCTCCCATTTCGTTATATCTCGTGGCAGGCATGCCACCCGCTCCCATTTAATTATATATTGTGATAGGCGTACCACCTGTTCCCATTTACAAGCTAACAATGATCACAAGGAATCCCAGCAAGGGAACAATAATATCAACAAAACATCCCGGTAAGGAAACAATGATATTTCAACAGTATCCCGTCAAGGGATAAATAGCTATAACCAAACTTCTTACCACCTAACTACCTCAGCTATATCTAAACTGGTTACAACACCTAACAACCTCAGCTATATCTAAACTTGTTACAACACCTAACTACGTCAGCTATAACCAAACTCGTTACAACATCTAACTACTTCTACTATAACTAAACTTGTCACAACACCAAACACAAGGAATCATCAACCTAAGCATCCTTAATATCAACTAATAACACACCTAACACAAGGAATCATCAACCTAAGCATCCGTAATATAAACTAAGAACACAATGCAAGGGAACCACAACTCAACAATAGCCCGACTAGGGGGCAACATAATGATCTCTTCTCTTTCTCACTTTTACTTCACAACTTGAGCCAATACTTTTGAGTTTCAATCATCACTTATACTTTCGCAATTCGTTATACGACTGGATCCAATGCTCCTCAATATTCATAGGTCACAATTCTTTCCACAACTTTACACAACAAATAGAAATCTACACAAAGGCATGAATAATACAACAAAGTCATGAAAATCACAATATAAGACCCATGGTCATGCTTGACACCAACATATTTATACTCATCACCATGCCTATACATCGTACTCAATAAGAAGCAAATAGCATATAGGACACAACTCCTAATCCCTCAAGCTAAGGTTAGACCAAACACTTACCTTGAACTTCCACGGCTAGTTCAAGCCTCAAACACCGCTTTTCCTTTCGAACTCGGCTCCAACACAATCGTATCTATGCATAATCGATTTAATAACATCAATAAATGCTAAACAATTCAATTCCAAAGCCTAATTATAGCTTTTTAGACATTTTTTCCAAAAACCCAAAAATCAACCCGGGCCCACTTGGTCAAAACAAGAGGTTCGAACTAAAATTCGATAACCCATTTCACCCACGAGCCCGGATATATAATTAGTTCCAAAATTCGACCCCAAAATGAGGTCTAAATCATAATTAATCAAAAAACCCTAACTCTACCCAAATACCCAATTTTCTACCTTTACTTCCATGATTCAAGCCTAGAAATCTAATAGATGTTGATGAAAATGGAAGAAAACGAGTTAGAGATTACTTACCCAAGAGATTATGGTGAAGAATTGCTTCAAGAATCGCCTAAGTGCTTTGGAGAAGAAGGGCTTTATGAACTTTTATGAAAATCTCGTAATGCTACTATTTTGGGTCTTTTAAAATAACTGGGCATAAATGGTCTATGCGATCGCGAAGAATGTAGTGCAATTGCAAAGAGTAAGGAGAAATGGTCACTGTATTCGCGGACTGAGCATTGCGAACTCATAGAAGAAACAGGCTCCCTTCCCAGGGTTGGTTTAATGCATCGCGATCACGTAAGAAGGAATGCGACCGCATAGAATGAATTGTGATTACTTTTCACGATCGCAGAAGGACCTATGCGATCGCATAGAACAAAACGGGACACCTAAAAACTTACTCTATGCGATCGCGAGACTTCCTATGTGATCGCATAGAACTAAATCTCTGAGCACTAGAACAACTATTTCTGCAACTTTTCTTAAGTTCAAAACTTCAAAATCATATCCGGAACACACCCGAGCCCTCGGGGCTCCTAACCAAACACACATACTAACTCAACAACATCATACGAACTTATTCGTGCGATCAAATCGCCAAAATAACCTCAATAACAATGAATCAAACCTCAAAATTAAGAACTTTTTCTCAAACTTCATCAAGTATCAAATTTAACAATTTAGGTCCGAATCACATCAGACGACATCCGCTTTTCACCAAAATTTACAGAAATATATTAAATCATATATACGACCTGTGCCGAGTACTAGAAACAAAATACAGGCCCGATACCAACACATTCTAATCAAATTTCATTTCAAAATTCCTTAAACAATTCCAGAAAACAATTTCCTTTAAAAATTCATTTCTCGGGCTCGGAACCTCGGAATTCGATTCCGGGCATACCCCCAAGTCCTATATTTTTCTACGGACCCTCTAAGACCGTCAAATCATGGTTCCGGGTCTATTTACCCAAAATATTGACCGAAGTCAAATTAACTTATTTTATAACCAAATATTATAATTTTTCATTGATTTTCATATTTAAGCTTTCTTGTTACGTGCCCGGATTATGCACACAAATCGAGGTAACTCTAAATGAGGTTTTCAAGGCCTTGGAGTCATAGAATTTAATTTAAAACAAGTGATGACCGTTTGGGTCATCATATTCTCTACCCCTAAAACAACCGTTCATCCTCGAACGGACATAAAAAAGAAGTACCTGAGTCGGGAAAAAGATGGAGATAAAGTCTCCGCATATCGGACTCAGACTCCCAGGTCGATGCCTCAACAGGCTGACTTCTCCACTGAACACGAACAAAAGGAAAACTCTTCAACCTCAACTGACGAACTTGTCGGTCTAGAATAGCTACCAGATCCTCCTCATAAGACAAATCCTTGTCCAACTGGACAGTGCTGAAATCTAGCACGTGGGATGGATCGCCGTAATACCTCTGAAGCATGGATACATGAAACACTGGATGCACGATTGACAAGCTCGATCAAGAATCTCAAATGGACCAATGAACCTAGGGCTAAGCTTGCCCTTCTTCCTAAATCTCATCACGCCCTTCATAGGCGACACTCGTAGCAATACTTGCTTACCGATCATAAAAACCATATCTCGAACCTTGCGGTCTGCATAACTCTTCTGCCTGGACTGAGCTGTATAAAGCCTATCCTGAATAATCCTGACCTTGTCCAAGGCCTCCTGAATCAGATCGGTACCCAACAATCGAGCCTCCCTCGGCTTAAACCATACAATCGAAGATCGACACCGCCTAACATATAAAGCCTCATAAGGAGCAATCTGGATACTTGAATGGTAGATGTTGTTGTAGGCAAACTCTGCTAAAGGCAAAAACTAATCCCACAAGCCTCCAAAGTCAATGAAACAAGCTCGAAGCATATCCTCCAAAATCTGAATAGTTCGCTCGGACTGCCCGTCCATCTGAAGATGAAATGCTATGATCAACTCAACCTGAGTGCCCAACTCTCACTGAACTGCTCTCCAGAAATGTGAGGTAAACTGCGTACCTCGGCCCGAAATGATAGACACGGGTACACCATGAAGACGAACAATCTCCCGGATATAGATCTCAGCTAACCTCTCGGATGAATAGAAGACTGCTACAGGAATGAAATGCGCTGACTTAGTCAGCCTATCAACAATGACCCATACTGCGTCGAATTTCCTCCAAGTCTACGGGAGTCCAACAACGATGTCCATAGTGATCCACTCCTACTTACACTCGAGAAGCTCAATCCTCTGAAACAATTCATCAGGCCTCTGACGCTCATACTTAACTTGCTGACAATTCAAACACCGAGCCACATATGCAATGATATCCTTCTTCATTCCATGCCACCAATATGCTGCCGCAAATCTCGACACATTTTTTAGGCGCTGGGATGAATAGAGTACCAGGAGCTATAGTCCTCCTCTAAGATTAAATCTCGAAGCCCATCCACATTAGGCACACAAACTCGACCCTGCAATCTCAAAACTCCATCATCATCTAAGGTAACCTGCTTGGCACCTACACGCTGCACCGTGCCTCTAAGGATACACGAATGGGGATCATCATACTGCCGATCATGGATACGCTCCAATAATGAAGAACGAGCGATTGTGCAAGCTAATAAACGGCTAGGCTCAAAAACATCCAACCTCACAAACTGATTGGCCAAAGCCAAAACATCCAAAGCAAGCGGTCTCTCACCGAAATATAAGCAAGACTGCCCATACTGGCTGACTTCCTACTCAAAGCATCAGTCACCACATTGGCCTTCCCGGGTGATATAAGATAGTGATATCATAATGTTTCAACAACTCCAACCCCCTCCTCTGCCTCAAATTCAACTCCTTTGCTTGAACAAATGCTAAAGACTCTTGTGATCCGTGAGCACTTCACATGCTATGCCATACAGATAATGCCTCCAAATCTTTAATGCGTGAACTATGGCTGCCAATTCCAAATCATGAACCGAATAGTTCTTCTCATGAATCTTCAATTGCCGCAAAACATAGGCAATGACCATGTCATCCTGCATGAACACTGCACCAAGTCCAATACGAGAAGCATCACAATAAACTGTATAAGGCCCTGAACCTATGGCAAAACCAACACTGGTGCCATAGTCAGAGCTGTCTTGAGCTTCTGAAAGCTCGCCTCACACTCGTCCGACCTCCTTAATTGGACAACCTTATGGGTCAACCTATTCATCGGTGTTGCGGTAGATGAAAACCCCTCCACGAACCAATGACAGTAGCCTGCCAATCCTAAGAAACTCCAAATCTCTGTAGTTGATGCTGGTCTAGGCCAGTTCTTGACTGGCTCAATCTTCTTCGGATCAACCTGAATACCCTCTACTGACACAACATGACCCAGGAATGCAACTGAACTCAACCAAAACTCACACTTTGAGAACTTTGCATATAACTGACTATCCCTCAAAGTCTGAAGAACCACTCTAAGATATTGCTCGTACTCCTCCTGGCTGCGAGAATATATCAAAATATCATCATGAAGACTATCACGAACGAATCCAAATAGGGTCTGAACACTTGATTCATCAAATCCATAAGGGTTGCTGGGGCATTTTTTTAACTCGAATGACATCACCAAGAACTCATAATGGCTGTACCGAGTACGGAAAGCTATCTTAGGGACATCGGATGCCCTAATCCTCAACTGATGGTAGTCAGATCTCAAGAAAATCTTGGAAAATACCTTGGCACCCTGAAGCTGATCAAACAAATCATCAATCCTCGGTAATGGATACTTATTCTTGATTGTAACCTTGTTCAACTGCTGGTAATAAACACACATTTTCATTGATTCGTCCTTATTCTTAACAAACAACACCGATGCACCCCAAGGCAAAACACTGGGTCTAATGAAACCCTTCTCAAGCAAGTCTTGCAACTGCTTCTTCAAATCTTTCAACTCATGCGGGGCTATACGATACGTCGGGATAGAAAAGGGTTGAGTGCCTAGAGCCAAATCAATGCAAAAGCCAATATCCCTGTCGAGTGGCATACCCAGCAAGTCTGAAGGGAAAACCTCACAAAACTCACGAACAATGGGCATAGAATTTATAGAAGGACCCTCAACACTAGACTCACGAACATATGCCAAATATGCTAAACACCCCTTCTCGACCATACATCGAGTCATCACATAAGAGATAACACTACGGGTAGAATGAGCAGGAGTCCCTCTCCACTCTAAATGAGGTAAATCCGGTAAGGCTAAGGTCACTGTCTTGGCATGACAGTCCAAGATAGTATGGTAAGGTGATAACAGTCCATCCCCAATATAACACCGAATCCATCCATGTCCAGAAGAAGAAAATCTACACGAGTCTCAAAGCCTCCAATAACCACTATACATGAATAATGGATGCGATCCACCATAATAGAATCACCCACTAGCGTAGACACATAAACAGGGGCACTCAAAGAATCACTGTGCATGATCGGATACGGCGCGAAATAAAATCGAAGCTTCTCTACCACAAACAAGAACAATACCTGCACCTCCACCTCTAATACCTTTACCTCCACCTCTATCATCTCAACCTCCAACTCTAATACCTCTACCGCCCCCTCCAATACCTCTCTATGAGTGATGTGGAGAAACTTCTCCAGAAATAGATGTGTGAACTGCTCCAAAGTCGAAGCTGGCAATCCGGCTGGTCTAGCCAAGTAATAATCTCTCCACCAAGTGTTGGCAGATCCAGACAAGCGAAAAGTAGCAAAATCGACCCCATTGGTCTCAACTATCCCCATGTTTCTAAGAACCTCATGACAGCTGTGTTGATAATCCTGGGGATCCTCAGTAGATGCACCACTAAATATAATAGTGAAGAGCTTGGGGAAACTTATCCAAACTCCATAAATCCTCTGAAGACATAGCTGATCTATCACCGGTGTTTGTTGCTGCTCGGCTTAAGAAGCGGTACATGACCTCTCCATTTGCGAAAGTGTAAGGCCCCGTAAAATTTTGTGCTTAAAACCTAGTAGATCATAATGCCAAGGTCCGAATATGTGTTAGAAATTAATAAATATGCTTCGCGCGGACCTTTTTGAATTGAATAATGCATTAAAAAGTCAAGAATAAGTTTCCAGAAAAAATGCAAGAAATGCGGTCCAGAATGCGGTCGAATAATTAAAATGCGGACCGCATATCTGTCGTAGAGTGAGGCAGAACGTTGGTTAAAATTGAAGTCTCTTATGCGGTCGAAATGCGGTCGCATAATCGAAATACGGACCGTATAGTCGTCGCATATTTTCCTTTGAGTTTTGCGAGGGTCAGTTTTGCGGTGCACTTTACGACCGCAGAACATGAATGCGGACCGCATTCTTAACGCAGACTGAGTCAGAGTGTTTAGTTTCTGGGGAGCATTTTGCGGTCCATTATGCGGACCGCATGTTAACTCTGCGATCGCAAATGCAACCGCATACTTGACTCGGGGCTCCAATTTTCTAGTTTTTAACCCGACTCCCATGTCGATATATCCGGTGTTATAGCTCATTTTGAGCATGCTTCTGAGCACTTCTAGAGAGTGAGAGAGGGTTTCTAGAGAGGGAAAGTATCCCCATCAAATTACTCCATAAGGTATGACAAAATCCTTGAAGAAAAATCAAGTGAAGATCCCTAGACCTTCATCTCAAG
>MU684475.1:194377-205651 GCA_026770625.1 Nicotiana glauca
AGTTTTATTTTGATTTTGTGTAAGGTATAGCCGGAGCCTTGTTACCGGCATTCCTGTATTATTCTTCAGTTATGTTTTAGAGGCTCCGTAGACAGGTTGTGGGTAGTGTCGGGTATTGGAAATTAAAATAGAAATATTGATGTTTGGCAATGATGTATATAAGTTTATAACTTGTAATACCCTTAAAGTGGCGAAATGATGTTGCTAATGAACTGAAATGGAAAGCATTAATTATATGTTGATAGAATTTGATTAACGAAGTCCATCCCTTATTTAATTATCAGTTGGGTTGGGTAGTATGCATGCAACCTGCCAGGCTTGCTCAGTCGGGTTTACTCGGTTGAGCACCGGTCGCGCTCCTCGGATTTTGGGGAGTGACAGGAAGGACAAGAGTAGAGGTTTGAATTTAGCATTGAAAGAACAAAATCGCACGACATGAAAGAATGAATGTGAAGTTTTTCCTAACTTTGTAGCCTATGGGGGATAAATACAGACGTCTCCATACCAAACCCTCAGACTCTACTAAGCTTGTCTGTGAACTGTGCGACCCATGTAACCTAGAGCTCTGATACCAACTTGTCACGACCCGAATTTCCCACCCTCTATAGGCGTGATGGGGCCTACTAGTATGAGCTAGTCAAGCCAATTATGTGAACAATTCACCCATTTTATATTCATTAACAATTGCAAAGTAATAACATTTAACCAGCAAAATTTTAATATAAGCGGAAGGAAAAAATAAACCACATGAACATGAATATCTAATACAACTGTTTGAGTCTCAACTACTCAGAACTGGTGTCACAGTTTCACAGACGGGCTAAGATTAATACAAATAAATGTCTGAAATAAATAAATACAACACTGTCTCTGGAAATGCATGACATAAATATGAATAGTAGATAGAAGAAGACGCCAAGGCCTGCGGACGCCTACAGGACTACCTCGGGTGGTCTGATGAGCTAGAATCAGCAATCCCACCGCGGTCCGAAGTCTACACCACTGAGATCTACAGAAAAGAGTGTATAGTGTAGTATCAGCACAACCGACCCCATGTGTTGGTAAGTGCCTAGCCTAACCTGGGCGAAGTAGTGACGAGGTTAGGACCATACTATCAAATAAACCTGTGCAGTTATATAATATACAATGGAAAGTAAAGTAGGTACAAGAAAGTAAGGATGGGAGGGGGAAACATGCTTTGGGGAATAACAAGTAGAAACCGAATATCAAGAGAACTATAAAGGAATCAAAATCCAACCACTAGCAAGAATAAGGAAAACAAAGGCAGATTTCTCTTTCTTTTCACATCTTGTTGCAGGCGTGCAACCCGATCCCACTTTTTGTATCTCGTGGCTGGCGTGCCACCCGCTCCCATTTCACGTATCTCGTGGCAGGGCTGCCACCCGCTCCCATTTCATTATATCTTGTGGTAGGCATACCACCCGCTCCCATTGCATTATATCTCGTGGCACCCGCTCCCATTTTATTATATCTTTTGGTAGGCATACCACCCGCTCTCATTTCATTATATCTCGTGGCAGGCGTGCCACCCGCTCCCATTTCATTATATCTTGTGGTAGGTGTACCATCCGCTCCCATTTACAAGCCAACAATAATTACAAGGAATCTCGGCAAGGGAACAATAATATCAACAAAACATCCCGGTAAGTAAACAATTATATTTCAACAATATCTCGACAAGGGAGAAACAACTATAACCAAACTTGTTACCACCTAACTACCTCAGCTATATCTAAACTGGTTACAACACCTAACTACCTTTGCTATATCTAAACCTATTACAACACCTAACTACCTCAGCTATAAGCAAACTCGTTGCAACATCTAACTACTTAAGCTATAACTAAACTTGTCACAATACCTAACACAAGGAATCATCAACCTAAGCATCCGTAATATCAACTAAGAACACAATGCAAGGGAACCACGACTCAACAATAGCCCGGCAAGGGGGCAACATAATGATCTTTTCTCTTTCTCACTTTTACTTCACAACTCGAGCCAATACTCTAGAGTTTCAATCATCACTAATACTTTCACAATTCGTTATACGACTGGAGCCAACGCTCCTCAATGTTCATAGGTCACAATTCTTTCCACAACCTTACACAACAAATAGAAATCTTCACTAAGGTATGAATAATACAACGAAGTCATGAAAATCACAATATAAGACCCACGATAATGCTTGAAACCAACGTATAGATACTCGTCACCTTGCCTATACATCGTACCCAACAAGAAGCAAATAGCAAATAGGACACAACTCATAATCCCTCAAGCTAAGGTTAGACCAACCACTTACCTCGAACTTCCACGACTAGCTCAAACCTCAAACACCACTTTTCCTTTCGAACTCGGTTCTAGCACAATCGTATCTATGCATAATAGATTTAATAATATCAATAAATGCTAAACAATTCAATTCCAAAGCCTAATTATAGCTTTCTAGACATTTTTTCCAAAAACCCAAAAATCGACCCCGGGCCCGCTGGTCAAAATACGAGGTTCGAACCAAAATCCGATAACCCATTCACCCACGTGCCCGAATATATAATTAGTTCCAAAATTTGACCCAAAAATGAGATCTAAATCGTAATTAATTAGAAAGCCCTAACTCTACCCAAATACCCGATTTTCTACCTTTAATTCTATGATTCAAGCCTAGAAATCTAATAGATATTGATAAAAATGGAAGAAAACGAGTTAGAGATTACTTACCCAAGAGATTATGGTGAAGAATTGCTTCAAGAATTGCCTAAGTGCTTCGGGGAAGAAGGGGTTTATGAACTTTTATGAAAATCCTGTAATGCTACTATTTTGGGTCTTTTAAAATAACTGGGCAAAAATAGACTATGCGATCGCAAAGAATGTAGTGTGATCGCATAGAGTAAGGAGAAATGGTCTTTGCGATCGCGGACTGAGAATTGCGAACGCATAGAAGAAACAGGATCCCTTCCCAGGGTTTGTTTAATGCATCACAATCGCGTAAGAAGGAATGCAATCGCATAGAACGAATTGTGATTACTCTTCGTGATCGCAGAAGGACCTATGCAATCGCATAGAACAAAATGGGAAACCTAAAAACTTACTCTATGCAATCGCGAGACTTCTTATGCGATCGCATAGAACTAAATCTCAGAGCACCAAAACAGTTATTTCTGCAACTTTTTCTTAAGTTCAAAACTTCTCGAATCACATCCGAAACACACCCTTGCCCTCGGGGCTCCTAACCAAACACACGTACTAACTCAACAACACCATACAAACTTATATGTGTGATCAAATCGCCAAAATAAGCTCAATAACAATGAATCAAACCTCAAAATCAAGAACTTTTTCTCAAATTTCATCAAGTATCAAATTTAGCAATTTAGGTCTGAATCACATCAAACGACGTCCATTTTCACTAAATTTTACAGAAACATCTTAAATCATATATAAGACCTTACAGGGTGCCGAAATAAAGATACGGGCCCGATACCAACACTTTCTAATCAAATTTCATTTCAGATTTCCTTAAACAATTTCAGAAAATAATTTCCTTTAAAAATTCATTTCTCGGGCTCGGGACCTTGGAATTTGATTCCGGGCATAGGCCCAAGTTCCATATTTTCCTACGGACCCTCTGAGACCGTCAAATCATGTGTCTGGGTCTGTTTACCCAAAACGTTGACCAAAGTCAAATTAAATTATTTTATAACCGAATCTTATAATTTTTCACATATTTTCGTATTTAAGCTTTCCAGCTACGTGCCCGAACTGCACACACAAATTGAGGTGACTCTAAATGAGGTTTTCAAGGCCTCAGAGTCATAGAATTTAATTTAAAACAAGTGATGGTCGTTTGGGTCATCACAGGTACCAAAATAATGGCCCGACTCTCGTGACCTCTTGGCCTTTGTCTCATCTCTGTCCCCAGCATGAATACCCTCAATCCTCCTAGAAATGCTCACCACCTACTGATGAGATATATCCATCTCTAACTCATGAGCCATGCTAGACCTGATGCTGGGAATAAGCCCCTCCATAAATCGGTGAACCAAAGCTGGTGCATGTCTAGCCAAGTCGATGTAACAGACAGCATACTCCGAGATAGTCATAGTACCCTAGCGCAAATGCTCAAATTCCGCACGCCAGGCATCCATAAGACTTTGAGGGACATACTTCCTCCTGAACATATCTGAAAATTGGGCCCAAGTCAGGGAAGCTGCCTCATACAGACTGTCTAACTCATAAGCACGCAACCACTGATAGGCAGCTCCTCGAAGTTGGAAGGTAGTGAAGGAGACCCCGCTCGATCCTGATATGCCCATAGTACGGAGGATATGGTAGTACTCCTCAAGAAATCCAAGGGTATCCTTTGAGTCTAGTCTGCTAAAAGTCGGAGGCTGATACTTCTTGAACCTCTCAAGCCTCTTATGCTCCTCCTCTGAAGCTATTGACCTCTCCTCGGGCTGAATTGGGGCTACTGGCTGTATAGATATAGCCTCTGGAACCTAATCTATATGCACTCGCTACTCAGGAGTCCCGACGGTGGGAGTTTGTGCTCCTCCCCTGGCCTGGGATATTGCCGCAGCAAGGGAAAGCAACCCTGCCTGAGCTAGAGAGGTGTACATAGTCATAAACTATGCCAAAGTCTCCTGGAGTGCTTGAGTAGTAGTAGCAGATGTATCAGGTGTCTGGACTCCGACTGGTACTACTGGGGGTACCTCAGTGGCAGCTCGCGCAGGTGCTCTGGCTGCACCACGAGTGCGTCCTCGGCCTCTACCCCGGCTCTTGCCTCTGACGGCGGCGCGGGTGCTTGGTCATCTCGAGTAGCACGTATCCTCACCATCTGTGAGAGAATAGAATACAGAAGTTTAGAATTGTGACATCAAACATCTCGCATGACAAGGAAATCAAACGAAATGAAATTTTCATAACAGCTACATAGCCTCTCGTAGATAAGTACGGACGTCTCCGTACCGATCAACGAGACTCTAATAAACCGACTTGTGATTCATGACTCCTATAAATCTAGAGCTCTGATACCAACTTGTCACTACCTCGGTTCGCCCTCCGTGAACCATTGTGACAGCACCTAGTCTCTACGACTAGGTAAGCCTAAAATGCTGAAAGATAAACAAATTTTTTTTGCGAAATTAAAACCATTTCAAACAGGAATAAAGGAATAAACAACGTTTAAATGTACCGCTCGGCATACACAATATTAAACTCTCAAAATCAACACATAAATCCAAGACCCGAAAACTCATTAATCACAAGCTAAGACATACTACATAGCTCTAACTCTAGAATGCCTAACAAGAACAGAAATACAGAAGGGCTAATACAAAACAACAAGAATAGAAAGAGAATCCTCGGTCTGTAGACGCAGCAGATATACCTCGAAGCCGCTATAGCAGTCTTCTCGCCTCATGATTGATAGGACTGAGTCAAAGTACCTGGATCTGCACATGAAAAACATGCGCAGGAAGGGCATGAGTACACCACAACGGTACTCAGTAAGTGCCAAGCCTAACCTCAGTTGGGTAGTGACGAGGAAGGTCAGGGATGTACTAAGGTTAAATAGAATATAAAATTTGACAGTATAGATAAGAGCATTATAAATAAGTGCAACAGTAAAATATCATAGGATATAAGATAATTACAACGGATACAGAGGCAAAGCAAACCGCAAGGATGATAACCGAGGATCTCTCGGTATCCCGAGGATCTCTTAGTATCCTCAATATATATAACCGGGGGATCTCTTGGTATCCCGAGAATCTCTTGGTATCCTTAACATATGCCAGGGATCTCTTGGTATCCTCAGTATATGTGCTATGAAGTAGAAACCTATCAGATGAGGATACAAATTCTGATGACCATGACATGCACCTGTAGATATTCTGCCAATCAAACCTGATGTTCAATTCTTGTTGTACCTTTTCGTTATGAAACTGGGCTTCAATGCACCGCTTATCCAATCTGATTCACATTCCTTATTCGGCTTGTAGTGCCCGAAGGGTTTTCACCATCAAGCCTCTCCTATTTTGTTCTTTTTCTCAACTTACCGTCGCCTCAAGGTGCCCATGAGGGTTTTCACCAATAAGACTCTCTCATTTTTATTTCTCTCAGTCTCGTCGCCTTACAGTGCCCATGAGGGTTTTCACCAATAAGACTCTCTCATTTTTCTATTTCCTTGTTTGGATCGGAGTGTTGCCCCTGATATGATTCACCTCTACTTGCTCGCCTTGGCACTTTTCGAAGACTGATCGGAAGGTCCTTCTTTGGACCATAATGTGGCTTTTGGACAGGGTTGGAAAAGAAGGGTATAAAAGGCTCAAAAACAATTTCAAAATGGGTTAAAATTACAACTTTCGGAATCCAATGTCTTACAACAACCACAACCTCTGCCCCAATTTCTTACTTGGGGACCCTGGATTTTTATTTCGGTATGACTGAACCTTAGAGGAAGGCTGCCTACGTACCCTTTCGGGATCAAGTCAAACGTAGTTCACATCATAGAATTTACTTTGTTTTTGTGATTTTCTTTCTTTTC
The DNA here is from genome assembly GCA_026770625.1 of Nicotiana glauca. Classification (NCBI taxonomy): domain Eukaryota; kingdom Viridiplantae; phylum Streptophyta; class Magnoliopsida; order Solanales; family Solanaceae; genus Nicotiana; species Nicotiana glauca. Next base: position 200,946 of record MU684475.1, read on the forward strand.
TTTTTCTTTTCTGTTCTTCTTTTCTTCTCTTTTCTTTTCTTTTCTTTCTTTCCTTTTCTCTTTCCTTTTCTTTTCTTTCTTTTCTTTCTTTTCCTTCTTTCCTTTCCTTTTTTCTTTTCTTTCTTTCTTCCTTTTCTTCTTTTTCTTTTCTTCCTTCTTTTCTTACTCATCTTCGGCACTTGCGTTTCTTAATTGTGCCATTGATTCCGAAAGAGGGGTGTGAAAGAAAACAAACAGGGCTCAAAAGGGGTGATAAGGGATAGAGTGTTTAGATAACAGAACAAAACGCCTTCATCATTTCAATCCTCGGAATATGCCAAAGGCAAAAAAATACAATTAAGCACAGAAATCATACATAGTATCTCTTGACCGCATTGGACTTGATGACCATTTCTACATATTTCCCTTCCACATCTGTTAAATATAATGCACCATTGGACAACACTCTCACTCTCATTACCGCGAATGGCCCTTGTCAATTTGGCAAACCTGCCTTTGGAGTTTCTTAATGTTCTATTTGCCCCATTTTCACATGGTTCGGGCATCAAACAATCTCAAAACATCCAAATTTGTTCTTCCCGACTAACATAGGTTTTAAAGATCAGACTGAGAATTATGCGTACATGTCATGTCACTACAACCGGCATTAGATAAAAGACAAAACAAAAGGATAGAAAAGAACTAAACAAACAAAATGATTGGAAGTAACAAAAGATCGAAATTTGCATTAGACAAACAATGAAACAGTTCGAATAACAAAACAAGCAAAACAAACTGGAGTACAACCCTAGAATGAACCTGAAACAAACCTGGCCAACACTAAACAAACCACTACGACTAAACAAGTTAGACAAAATGAAAGGATAAGAGGGTTTGAGTCACAAGACAATATCTGAATCACAACCCTGCAAATAACCCGGACAATAGAAATGACAGCAAAATGGACCACCAAAGCTCCTCTCTAACTGACCTAGGAATGGAGCTTCTTTCCAATCACCAAGCACGTTATCTTAGCCACTGAATTCTGCATCACCAATACTAAGGACTTCACAAGTCTTCATCGCATTGCTCTTAACAAATTGCTTTTGAGTTCCTTTTGCCGACCCATTCTCAAGATCAACTTCTGATAGCGCTGAAAGTTTAGTAGCATGTGGGCCCCCTAGGCTCCCAGAAGAGTGCTCACATTCCTTTTCAAAATAATTCATACCCACCGTGTATGTCTCATTATGCGCAGGTGATAGACTTTGGCTGGTTTCTGCTGCATTCGGAGCTTGTACAACAATGTCGCCTACATCAATAAGCTCCTGAATTGCTTTCTTCAGCTTCCAACATTTTTCTATGTCATGCCCCGGTGCATCTGAACAATATGCACACTTTTGAGAAAAGTCACACTTCTTTGACATAGGGTTTGGCATTTTTATCTGAATCGGCTTCAACATGCCCGGTTGCTTCAACTTTTGGAACAAGCTGGCATATGATCCTCCAACAGGGGTGAAAGCCTTTCCTTTTTTCAGCAACCTCTCATTCGTAAATGCCCGATTTGACCAAAAACCTGATCCAGGGGGTTTTCGGTATGCTCGTGGGGGTGGGTAGGAATTTTGTGGAGCTGGGTACTTGGAAAGTGAAGCATGACTTTGGGAGTTCTGTGGAGATAAGTAGCGTTGGGGGAAATCATCTGGTGCACAAAGATATTCACGGGTATGATGTTGAGGCTGTAAATGTTGATCAGGAGAGCCCATTGGATCATCTTTTCTATTTCTCTTTCTCCTTCCCGAGCTTACTGAGATGTCCTGAATGTCTTTCGAGCTACTCATTATTTTGCCTGACTTGATTCCCTCTTCTAAATCTTTAACACATCCTTGAAAGGCTTTCCCAAGGCCGGGATCAAATGACTGAAGTAGGTGGGCCCCTGGGCTTGTATGAAAAGTTCAACCATCTCTTCTTCACCAATCGGGGTATTGATTCGAGCAGCCTGCTCCCTCCATCTGAGCCCAAATTCTCTAAAGCTTTCCTCCGGCTTCTTTTCCATTCTAGATAGGGAGGAACTGTCTGGGGTAACACCTAATTTACATCGAAAGTATAGAACAAAATCTCGAGCCATGTCATCCCATGTATGCGGCTTACCGACACCTTGATGAGTATGTCATTCCAAAGCTGCCCCGGTCAGGCTCTCACTGAAATATGCCATCAACAGCTCATCTTTCCTGCCCATACTTCTCATTTCACTGCAATAAACCTTTAGGTGAACTGCTGGATCCACAAACCCATCATACAATCTGAATTTTGGTACTTTAAACCCCATGGGTAGGCGAATATCAGGAGTCACGGACGGTTATTTTAGCTTCGTGGGTTCCTTGTTTGTCCCTTCTCTTTCTGTGAACCTTTCATTTTCAGCATGAGGCTCATCTTGCGGGCCTTTCTTGTGCGAGTTGGGAAACTTATGAGTAACCTTAGAGGGGTAATATTGGGAATCATGAGCTCTGGGTGGGTGTTCTTTGTCGAGAATAGTGGATGTGACCGGAGGACACTTTTGGGAAAAGATAGTTGGACGACGAGTGATGGAGCTACTAGGGTGGTTGGAAAAGTTGTCATAAGCGGGTAGATATGGAGAGTATGAAAGATCATCCGGCATTGTGTTTGGTGTTTCGGTAAGGACAGTATCCAAGAAGCTGGGCGGTGGTGGGGGTGGTGCTTTCCCAGTCATCCATGCCCGATACATGTCTGCCACATGCTGTCTCGACATTTTTACCTCTTCTACCAACCCGTTGTCCTGTTCAACCGGCTGCTTTCGGGCATCGGTGCCAACCCACTCAGTTCTGTTGTTCTCTGTCATTGTCTTTTGCCTTTGTGTTACAGGGAAGAGTTACCTTAAAACCATAAACCAACCACCTTTCTAAAATGACATGCCAAAATGAAACCATCATGTTAGCGTTACGGCGTTTAACACATTGGTAACCGCACATTTGGGGAATGAATGCACCTAAGCAGTTGGCGATTTCTATTATGCATTTGCTCAACTGCTTGCATCATTCCGGCTTTCCTTATTCCCCATTGTGGCTCTTTTTTTCCTTTTTTTTATTTTTCTCTTTTCTTTCTTTCTCTCTTTTTCGTTCTTGCCTTTGCTTTCTTTTGTTCTTATTCTCTCATTCCCTCTTATTTTGCCGTTGTTCCTTTCTTTTGGTTTCTGTTTCCTCTTATTTATTTTTCTTTCCTCTCTTGTTTATCATCCCTTTTCAGTTCCTCTCTTTTCTTTTCTTTTCTTTTCTTTTCTCTCTTTTCTTGTTTTTCCGTTCTTTTCTTTTTCTCTCTTTTTTATTTAGTTAGGGTCGAATCTTATGGAGATTGCCTACGTATCATGACCCCGCATGAATCAGACCAAGCGTAGTTCTTGCAAATTGAATAAAGGGATAATTTTTTGGGATTTTCAAATTTCATTAATAAACGCCGAAGAGATACTAGACTATTTGTTTTTCTTGAAGGGAAACTACAAAAGCAGACTCAAAATAACAAAATACAGACTCGATGATTAAAAACTAGATCAAGGGTACATCAAAGCTTCACATCCTAGGGCTCGCAGGGCATCACTCGGCATTGCCGCAGGCCTGCGCAAGACTGAGAAGGCTTTAATGTCAACTGTGACTATTTGAAGAAAACTGGCCATGTAATGACTTATTTTGACTTGAAAAAACAAAGTGGCTATTTTTCAAAAAATTTATTTAAGAAAACAAAGACTCGGTTTTGCAGATACGGCCTTTCAGTACTTCCGAAATGGAGATTTGAAGGTTGTGCCCGCAAACCATTTAAAAATGACTCAGGATGGATGTTCTTGCAAAAGCGGCCTTCCGGCGCCCTTTTGGGGACGTTCGGCTTATTTTAAACAAGAACGGCATCATCCGACTTATTTTGACAAAATATTAAAATTTTGGCATTATTTGGCTGTTTTTGAAAGGGGTGGTTGGACCAGATGAGGGTTGCCTACGTATCTCACACCCGGTGAGAATCAACCCAGAATAATTCGGGCCAATGAAACTAACTATTTTCGAAAGCGAGACTCTTTTTCATTGACAAATACACTATTTCGGAAAACAATACTCTTTTTGTATTTTCTTTTTCATTAAACTATTTGAAAATAAAACTCTTTAGTTTTTTTCTTTTTCTTGACCAATAAGGCAAACCATTTTTTTTAAATCAAATTTTCTTTTCCCTTTTCTTCGTTTTTTTTTCATTTTTATCAAAAATTCTGCAGAGTTTCGACACTATTTTGAAATTGGTTGTTTTTCTAAAATGGATAATTAACTCTCTACAATGCTATTTCTCTCTTTTTCAATTTTTTCAAATACTCCAAAGTCGATCAGCATGCAAGTCTGAGACAAATAAATGCACATGCAACACGTGAGATGCATCAGGATGGTCTTTTTCATTTCAGGTTACCTGTCCTAGATGGACCCAACCCCTGTGTTGAGTCCCCTACGGCAAATGCACGTGATGCAAATAAGCGTTCCTACTAGGGATCCGGCTTGAAGTCAAGTTATTCTAGGTTCAAAACCTAGGTATATGTCCTAGACTGTGTACCCGAGCGAACAACTCGAGTCGAGGAGGGGGCTACGTATCGGGGACCCGCAAGATCATCCGGTTTAGTAACTTGTCCAAGCCTCTTTCTTATTTCAGGGTATGACACTAACAGAATAGGGAGTCTCAACCAGTAA
>MU684475.1:205794-229136 GCA_026770625.1 Nicotiana glauca
ATTTATGGTGTCCCAAGTCACCGGTTTGAATCCCGAATCGAGGAAAGGGTTTGACTCTGTATTACAGTCACGAACCAGAAATCCGGGTAAGGAATTCTGTTAACCCGGGAGAAGGGATTAGGTACTCCCGAGTTCCGTGGTTCTAGCATGGTCGCTCAACTGCTATATTCGGCTAAAATCTGATTTTAATACATGTTAAACCTATAGTGTAATTTTAGAATTATTTACCGATGTTAGTCACTTATTAAGAAAGTGAACGTCATTTAAGAACATGTTTTTAGATCACGTCACATGAAATGCACCCAGATCCTCGACACATTCTTATTCAACGTTTTTGGATTTGGATTTGGGTTGCATGAAATGCACACCAGTATTTAAGGAGGTAAAATTATTAAAGCGCGCCTAAAGTGACTAACGTGTTGTTATATTTGTAGGGGGACCGTGAAATTCAGTAAACGGCACGCCCCGAATTCTAAGTACTTTAATAGAAGCATTTAATGAGGGCCCCGCAATTTATATGTTTTGTTCGGTGAGGCTCATCTCATTTTTATTTAAAGGCCAGTCCTAAAGTAAACTATAATTTTCTATTTTTATTTTTGTCTCTAAAGGGCCTAAGTAGTTAATATAATAAAAGTCGGGCCTTGAGTTCAAGTCCGGATTCAAATAAAAGGGAAAACCTCTTAATTTGGACCCGCTACTTAACTCAAAAGCCCAAATTTGTTACAAAATCAATCTCATTAACCTAGGGGGGAATGCAAACCTTCAACAATTTCTTTTGGGCTTCAAGCGCAGACCAGGAAGAAAGACTGCACAGTCAATTTCAAGTTGGACCTTGCACGGATGAATGTGGGCCCAAACTTAGCAATTTGGATTTAGCGATTTGCAACTGGGTGAATTATTTCGAGCTTATTTAAATCAATGCCTACCAATCTTAAATTCACACCAATAAGATTTGATTTTAATTCGAAAGCTCAGCTTCCTTTATCTATTTATCCAGTAGTTAAACTTCATTTATCACTAAAAGGGCTAAAACTGGAAAACATTGCCTGAAATTAGCAAACTAATCGTGAATTTAAATGTCACGTGTATCTATTGAACAGTTCAATTATATAGTTTAATCATCACTTTCAAATCTTAACTAATGTAACTATATAAAATTTCTGGCAGTGTACTAGTTTCAACTACACGTAAACATGCTAACAACCCAACTCCAAAGCACGATAACTCAACTCAACATTTGAATCAATAAGCAACATTTGAGTTAATAGAATTCAACTGAGTTGAAGAGGAAAGACCTGAGAATAAGCATGCCTGAACTAATCTACTGGATCAAACTAAATAAAATATATTAACTCGCAGTCCATTTTTTTCGTCAGTACAAATCATATTGGACAAATGCATATCAGTTAACATATATCTAACTATCTATCAACACACATTGTGAAGCATAGAATATGAACATGAGATCTCTGTTTCAACAGCTACACCAGGGTAGTTTTGAGATGTGTACCTGCAGTATGAAATAACAAGAGAGAAGAGAGAGAGGTCAGCAACAACAAACGTAACAGCAGCAATTTGGAGTTCAAATAGCAACAAACATAGCCACTTTCAGCCCAGAAATGACTCAGTGGTCCAGAACTATTTTAGATCAAATGAGACCAATATAGCAACCCACAAACAGCACCAAAATGACCAGAAAATGACCCAGCAATGAACACAATCAGCAAATAACCAACAGTCAACTTCAAACTAATCAGATCCCATGCTCAACTGACTCGAACTGTCTTTAAATCTCCTTATTGAACAGAAACAGTAGAATTCAAATTACTTTTCGATCCAAAGTAAGCTAGAATGTTGATTTAAAGGCTGAGATTGGAAATTGACCTAAAGGGGAAGCAATGAAATAGTATTTTTGATTTTCTCTCATATTTTTCTTTGTTTTTGGATATTTTAGTAGGAATCTCAGATCTAAAGAGGAGTTTTGAACTATAAGAGTTCAGAATTTGAACTTCTTTGATTTGAAATTCAAACTTTGAAACTCAGATTTGCAGAATGGTTTTTGGGAGGAATTTTTGGGGCTGAAACTTGTTCCTTCAGGCAAAGAGAACTGCCTTATATAGGCGAGCTAAGGGCATCTCAGATTTTAGACCTTTACCAATTGGTCCCCCTTTTAAATTTCAGGTTTACCCAACTAGTCCCTTATTTATTGACTTGCTTCTCAAGTAACTGCCCTAAGTTATTAATATTTCAATTGGAGTCCTATTTTAGAAGATCATAGAAGGTTCTAGATTCACCTACACCATTAGTTTCTACCTAGGAATCCTATTTTACCCTTCAATTATTCTGAAATTTACTAGACTAGTCTGACCAAACCCCAACCCTTTTTACTGACCAAGGTTAACTAACTAAAAGTATAGACTTTACAGCTATGACCACAATAATTCCAAAGACTCTAAAATTGAATTGTTGAATTCAATTGACACTTAATCGAGATTGGAGATTAGTCTACTTATCCAATTATCAGTTACACTAAATCAACATTAGACTATACTAAGGCTAAACAATAAAAGGTAAAAATCAGAAGATTTTAATAGAATCAATCACAACTAAGTACAAACTCAAACCAATAAAAATCTTGAAAAGAAACCAAAATTAAGCCGAGACTAAAAACCAAAATAGACCAGCATCAGAAAATTATTAATCATCAGAGGAGAAACCCTAACGACTTAGAATGAACAGTCAAACTATACCTAAATTAAAGACCTATACTATTAGTTATTAAAGAATCAAAATTCAACGAATCATGAACAAATATGAACAGAGAAGGATTACTGGAGGAAAAGACAAAGAAAGAAGAAGGAAAGCAAGAACGAATTAACGGAAACAAACCATGTTAAAACTAAAAGAAGCTCACCCGTTCAAAGTTGAGTGGGACTGAAATATCAAAACGGTGCTAGACGTTCGTCCTTTGCCCAAACACAAACGAAAGCATCATTTGAGGACCTAAATTATCTCTGGACTTGCAAGGTTGGGAAAAAGTCGGACACCTTCGAGCATCTAGGGTTCTGCCCTTCTTAGATTTGAAATTCGAGAATATGCAGAAGGATTTTGAGGGAGATGGCTAGGGATTTGGAAAGAGGGACACGAGGAGAGCATGTGGTGTAAAATTGGGGTCATTTGGTGGTGGCGACGCCGTGGGCAGCGGAGGCGGCGTCACTATTTTTGGATATTCGAAGAGCTGGGCTAGGAGTTGAAGGAAAATATGGTGGGATTCAAGATGAGGGGGAAGAGGAGGTTCAGGGGTGTATTTTTGGGATTCATCGGAGCAGCGCCGCTGGCAGAGGCGATTTCCGACCGGCGGCTTGCAGCGGAATGTGGTGGTGACGTTACGGGGGTTCTGAGACGATGATGAGAGGGGGGTAAGGTATCCGACCATCTTATATTAATTTCAACCTAGTTCTGAGCCGTTGGATCATGTATCCTTGACGACTCAGATCTAATAGAGCCAAACGACGTCATTTCTCTTGGGGGGGGCATGCCGGGTCTGGGGAACGAGTTTGGGCTTAATTAGGGTGGGTTTTAAGGAAAAATCATTTGGGTTTGATCATTGAATCAGGGATTGGCCCAAAATGTTGGTATTCTAGCAAGACCAAATATTTATTTCCTTCTTTTCTTTTTCCTTTCATTTTATTTATTTTCTTCTTTTTGTTTTTATTTATTTATTTATTTATTTATCTTTTCTAATTTTTACTAATTGCAAAAATTTTAAAATAAAAATCCAAATTGACTCTAAAATTATACTACCTAATTTCCAAATACACTAATTCCTAATTTAAATGCAAACTAAGAAAAATTAAAAGTATAAATGCAAAAGAATTATTTTTGTTATTTTCTTCATATTTTATTCTAAAAACAACTTAACCACTAAATAATCCTAAAATATAAAATTAGATCCTAAATGCAAATGTCAAATGTATTTTTTTTATATTTTCATATGAATTAAAATGCACAAATAAGATGCAACAATTAACAGAAAATAACACAAAAATTCACAAAATTGTAAAATAATGAAAGAAATTATTTTGCTTGAATTTTTGGTAATAAATCATATAGGGCAAAAATCACATGCTCACACTGGGGATCTCTCGGTTTCCCACACCTCATCTCGATCATAATTACGTACAGGGGTTCTCCCGGGATGCCTTCCCGTAGCCCCAAAATAAACGCATAACAACAGCAAGGAATTACTCAATTAAGCTTAAATTCATACCATGACAAAATAGATAATTCTAACCTAGCATGTTTCACATAATACAAATAAGGCAACTAAAGCAATTAGACCAAGCTAGTCAATTAGACATGCTTCTCTAGACTAACAGCAGACTATGTTTCCAAATAGTGTAAGCGAGAAGAAAGGAAGAAGACAATTTAAGGCTAATTTTAATGAAAGATCGGATTTCCAATAATTAGCACAAGTACGCACTCGTCACCTCAGTGCAAGGTATTTCATTTATCACAATACCAATCCTACGGGGAGAGTACCCCACACAGGATTAGACAAGCCACTTACCTCGAACCGGCTCAAATGTCAACCCAAAACCATGTTCTTGCCACGAGTATTCAACTCCAAATGGCCCAAATATATTCAATTAAATTTCATAATGTAAATAACACATCAAGTAACTGATTCTACAATTAAATTCTAAGCTAATACCACAAAATTAGGTAAAATAACCCAAACGTCCCTCGGGCCTATGCCTCGGAATTGGGTGAAATTTTTATTTCCGAAATCCTCACACTCTCACGAGTTCAAACATATCAAGAACACTGAAATAGGGGTCCAAACAACCCCTCAAATCCTTATTTCAAAGTCTCTTAATCCCTAAGCCCTAATTCTTCCATTTTAAGCCTAGATTCCATGATTTAGTAGGTATATTTCACATTAGGAATGAGTTTTAAGACCAAGAATCTTATCTCCAAGTGATTTCCTTCGAATCCCTCTTCAATCCCCTCCAAACAACAACAACAATAACAACAACCCAGTATGATCCCACAAGTGGGGTCTGGGAGGGTAATATGTACACAGACCTTACCCCTACCCCGAGGGGCAGAGAGGCTGTTTCCAGGAGACCCTCGGCTCAAGACAGCAACAAAAGACGATACATTAGTACTATCCATAAACTCACACTAAAATAGCATAAAAATACATAACATAACAATACAATAACGAAATAACAGTAATATAGGAAATAAAGGAAATACGAAAAGGATGGAAGGTATACTAATATCCAATAGATACATCCCTATATCAGTAGATGATCAGTAGCGTCCTAAGATTAACTCCTAACTGGCTAGTCTCACTCTAGTGCACTGTAGAAATATCCCCAACTTCCTCCTAACCTACAACTTTAATGCTCGACCTCCACAATTCTCTGTCAAGGGTCATGTCCTCAGTAATCCTAAGATGCGCCATGTCCTGCATGATCACCTCTCTCCAATACTTCTTAGGTCTTTCTCTACCTCTCCTCGTGCCCACCACAGCCAATCGCTCACACCTTCTCACCAATGCATCAGTGCTCCTCCTCTCAATGTGCCCGAACCATCTGAGTCTTGCTTCCCGTATCTTGTCCTCCATGGGGGCCACGCCCACTTTCTCTCGAATATATCCATTTCTAATATTATCCATCCTTGTATGCCCGCACATCCACGTCAACATCCTCATCTCTGCTACGTTCATATTCGGGATGTGTGAATTCTTAACCGCCCAACACTCGGACCCATACAACATGGCAGGCCTAACCACTGCTCTATAAAACTTACCTTTTAGTAACGGTGGAACTTTCTTGTCACACAGGACTCCCATCGCTAACCTCCACTTCATCCACCCGACCCCTATACGGTGTGTGACATCCTCGTCGATCTCCCCGCTCTCCTGAATAACTGACCCAAGGTACTTGAAACTATCCCTCTTAGCGATGACTTGAGATTCAAGCCTCACTTCCACTCCCACTTCCGTCGTCTCGGCCCTAAAGAGCTCCAGAAATGATTAAAAATGGTGGAAATAAATCCCAAGGTCGCGGAACCCCTTTTAAATCAATCTATCCAGCAGTTTCCGCATCCGTGGCCTGTGGACCGCTTCTGCGGTTCTTCACTTAACGGACCAAAATCGCACTTGCGGCTTCGCATGTGCAATCCCATAACCACATCTGCGGTTCCTGATAATTCCTCAATAATCCGCTTCTGTGGTCCCCAAACTATAGGTGCGGAAATACCAGAAGCAACAAAGTTCAACAGCTACGCACATCCCTCAAACTCTCCTTCAACCATCCGAAATTATCCCGAGGCCCTCGGGACCTCAACCAAAAGCACCAATAAGTCTAATACCACTGCCCAAACTTGTACCAATCCTTAAAATACCTAAAACAACATCGAAACCCCAAATTAACCATGGATTCAAGCCTAAGAACTCCAAATTTCTCAAAATACGCTTTTGATCAAAAAGTCTATCAAATCTCGTCCGAATGACCTAAAATTTTGCACACACATCACATTCAACACTACGGAGCTACTCCAACTTCCGGAATTCCATTCCGACCCTCGGATCAAAATCTCACTATTGAACCGGAAACTTCAAAAATCTAATTTTTGGCATTTCAAGCCTAAATTAGCTACGGACCTCCAAAATACAATCCGACCACGCTCCTAAACCCGAAATTATCCAACAGAGCTAACGGATCTATCAGATTTCCATTTCAAGTTCATCTTCACACTGTTCCGACTACGGTTAACTTTCCAACACTTAAGCATTCATTTAGGGACTAAGTGTCCCAAAAACTCTCCGAAATTCAAAACTAACCATCCCGGTATTTTAAAATAGCAGAAATACACACGGAGAAAGTAGTTAATAGGGGATCAGGGCGTAAATTCTAAAAATGACTGGTTGGGTTATTACATCTTCTCACACTTAAACATTCGTTCGTCCTCGAACGAGCATAGAGACATACCTGAAGTAGTGAAAAGATGAGGTACTGGCTGCGCATATCCTGCTCAGTCTCCTAGGTCGCCTCCTCGACCGGCTGATCTCGCCACTGAACCTTCACCAATGCAATGTTCTTTGACCTCAGCTTCCTAACCTGCCCTTCCAATATTGCCATTGGCTCCTCAACATAAGATAGATCCTTTTCCAACTGGACTGAGCTGAAATCCAACACGTGCAAGGGATCACTGTAATATCTCCGGAGCATCGAGATATGAAATATCGGATGAACTCCTGCCAAGCTGGGAGGTAAGGCAAGCTCGTGTACAACCTCCCCAACATGCCTCAATACCTCAAAGGGCCCAATAAACCTCGGACTCAACTTTTTTTTCTTCCCAAATCTCATAACGCCCTTCATAGGCGAAACCCGAAGCAGAACCCGCACCCTTGAGACTTACTCTCGTATCTTTTGCGGTTATTGTTGCTGCTTTACACTAAGTTTGCTTTAAGGGTTGTCATCCTAGCTTTGGCAGATTCTTTTCTGTTGGAATCTTCAATTAGGATGCGGGTCACAATTTCCTGAATGGTGAAATTTTTCTTTTTGTGCTTTAAGTTGTTTTTTGTGGTCACTCCATGAGTCACGCAGCTTCTCAATTAGCACTCAAACAATAAACTTTTCTGGTAAAGACATCCCCTCGGCCTTCAAGTCTTCTAACAATTTTTCAAATTCGTTATTTGTACGTTTATCTCTTTATCATCTCTCATCTGTCACTGATAAAAAATTTCTACTACAAATTTTTGTTTTGTAGCATCTTCAGCATTGAATTTTTTAATTAAGGCTTCCCATATAGCTTTTGCTTTTTTATAGCTGCAATCCACGTCAAACAGTTTATTAGAAATAGTTTGCAATATAATATGACGGCATACCTTGTTGGCATGTTGTCATGATTCTACTATTTTGTTTTCAGTGTCTGGACTAGGTTATGGATGCAGCAGTGCATGTGCAACACCATGGACATCAAGCAATGAGAAAATATATTCTTGCCAACGCTTGAAATTTTCATTGGCAAAAATTTTAATATTTGACACATCTGGAAATGGCCTGGCATATAGCAGTGCAACTGGGGCTGGAGCAGCGGACGTAGCGCTAATATTGGCGGTAAGGCTAGTATTTTCAGTATCAGTGTTATTTTCCATAGTTTCTTAGATTGTAGTAATTGAGAGCAAGAATTTCAATAATAACACTGCTTCAATATTATTTGTAAGCGGATACATGGATTGACTTGATGCGTGCTAAGCACCGTCCTAAGAAACTATTTCAGCAGTGTGAAATGTCTCTCCGGGATTAAACAAGACTACCACTATTAAGGAGGATACATGAATCGGCAAAATATTAAATTACAAACCCAGCTAGCTAGTAGGAAAGTAAATAAGAAAGAAAACAACTAATATTTTATATTGGACAACAAAGGTAGAAGAGAGGCGTGAAAGGAAATGAAAGAAAATGATGAATCTGTTATGTCAAATTGCCTAAAGGAAAGTCCCTTTTATTGGGAAAAATCTTAAGAATTTTTTTGCCATTTGTCATGTTTCTTGCCATTTGTCAAGTATAATGGTCAAAACTTGCATGCATCTTGCCACATGGATGGACATTTGTCCACTTTGTGGAAATATCACAACAAAAATCACGTCAATTGGCTTTGTGGCCCGTCATAATTTGTTTTTTAAGTTTTAAGAAATCAAAAAATGAAAATAAAACAGAAGAAATGACTTAGAAGAAATATTTGTAAGGTCATTTCCTTTATTCAAATTGTAAACAGATACATTAAACCATTTCTGGAGAGATCATTTTGGGCATTGTTGTCTGTAGATCAAAGGGAATGATTGACTTAAGGACCCATGATTGAAGATCATGTGACTTTTAAAGCATTTGTTAGGTTTGATTTAGTTGAAACTTCTCTTCCACCATAGACATTTTGTTCTTTAAAGTTTATACAGCAAGACAGCCCAGTAAAGTTCTCTCCTCCAAGAAACAGTACCATTACTAAGTACCGTCCGACACAACAATGTGTTTATTTTGAAAAAAAAAGAGTTTAAGATTGTGTACTAATAAAATATTTATACAATCATATTACTAACTAAACAATAGTTGATAATCTAATAAAAATAGTAACTAACCTACTATCACATGTTAAAATCTACTGATAAAGTACAAATATATTTACAATGTTAGTGCATATAATGTTATAAATCCTTTGAAAAGAGATATTTTAGAGAACACGCTACTTAGCTAGCTTTTGGACATAGATATATTTAGTTGAAACTTGAAAAAAAAAATTGTGTTGAAAAATAAATTTTAGAAGTTTGGACATGCATTACGTGAAAGAAAGCTGAAATTTAGTGAGTGGAAAAAAACATTTCACCCATAAACTAGCCCACACTAGTTTTTGGAACTTAAAATGTCTTCTTTAAAATACATTTAAAAACTAATCAAATTTCATAAACAAATAATATTTTTAATATTTTCTAAAAGGGAGCTCAAATGTTTTTATGTCCAAAAGGGAGCTCAAATATTTTCTAAACTTTTCTAACGACTTGTTTGGATGGTTGTTACCGATTGCGTTGTATTGTATTGTTACTTTATATTTTGATTGTTACTTAAATTTTATTGTATTATATCGTTAAATCTACTGATACGTAAAGACGAAATTTATCACTTTATAAAACGACCGATTTGGTGTGGTCGCATCATTAACTTGTCTTTTTATTTCATCTCGCCCTTTATTATTATTAAATAATTTTTAGTCTATCCATTACCATACCTTTTTATAGATTAATTCTACCCCGTATCGTAATTTTTCTTTATAATATTGCAAGTTTATTCTTCATATTACCAGTAAATTATATCATAATACGACGGAAAATAAAACATTTTATCCAAACATTGTGTTAATCAGACAATACAATATAATACAATACAATACAATACAATACAATACAATACAATATAATACATTATTAATGGGTTTTCAATGTCTTTGTCTTATGTTTGATGATCTAACAAACTTACTATCAAGAACAAGATATGGAACCTGACACACTTGGTACACATTACGAATGAATGCATTCCAGCTAGGACTCAAACTAATGTGAACTGTTGCAAGTGTAAAAAATAGGGAAACAAGTCAAGGACCTGATCCCTTCTGTTTCCCTGACAGCAATACAAAAGTTAATTGTGCTGGAAAGTGACTGCCACAAAAATAGTGCACCAGTTTTGCAATCACTTGTCCTTTGACCTACCAAATGCTTACATCATTCAAATGATGTCATCAAGGATGTATTAACAAGAGAATTATAATAAAATATCACTTGAAGACTTGAGATTCACTTCAAGCATACAAGTCTTCTGCAAATAGTGAACTTAACTCTTGAGAGCTTGAAGAACAAAGTTAAACGCTAATACGGACCAGTTCCTAAATTAAGTATTTTGTTGTCCTTAGTTGAGTTGTAACTTTGTGATTGTTCTTATTGTAAATCCTAAATTGCTTAGCTAGAAGCGTTGCTTAGGAACCCCTTTGTAAAACCATAAACTTTCTGAGTTTGTGTTGTGACTAGAGTTAGTCATAAGTTAAAGTCTTTGTAACTAGTGAGTGACAAAGTGACTTGTGATAAGTGTATCACAAGTTAGTTGAGTTGAAGTCTTTGTAATAGAGTCATTACAAAGTGGCTTGTAATAGAGTATTTACAAGTTAGTAAAGTTGAAAACCTACAAGTGTAGGTCGTTGTTTTTGTTCCCTTGAGTGAGATTTTTCCAAGTAAAAATCTCGTGTTTCATTAGTATTCTTAGAAGAAACTCTTAGAGGACCAGGTACTCTATAGTTTGGTGAAATCATATAAACTAACAATTGATATCAGAGCGGGTTCCTCCTATCAGGCTAACACCTAGGAAGGATCTGTATGGCCGTTTCACCAAATTTTAAAGAAGGTCAATCTACATACAAACCACCCAGGTTCAATGGACAATACTATGGGTGGTGGAAGAAAAGAATGCATGATTTTATCATGGCTGAAGATTCTGAGTTGTGGGATGTCATATGTGATGGTCCTTATGTCCCAACAAAGGCACTTGCAGAACTTCCATTCTCAATGCCAAAAACCAGAATAGAATACACCGACGCAGATAGCAAAGCTGTGGAGAAAAATTTTCGTGCCAAAAAGATTTTGGTATGTGGAGTAGGACCTGATGAATACAATAGAATTTCTGCTTGTGAAACTGCAAAAGAGATATGGGAAGCTCTGCAAATAGGACATGAAGGAACCACTCAATTAAAGAAACCTAAGATTGATATTCTCACTACCAAATATGAACTCTTTAGGATGAAGGACTAATGTTGTATTGTGGTCGGGGCCCGGGCCTAAATGGGCTAAATGGGCTGGGCCAAACGGTTCGGGGCTTTGGTGGGCCGGGCTTTAGCGGTCCCAGGCCAAACGGTCCCGGGCCTAAAGGGCCAAATGAGTGGAACCGGCCCACTGTGGTCCTAAATCCACATGGTCCCGGGCTAAATGGGTCGGGCCCATGGGCCTAAACGAGCTTTTTCATTCCGGACTATTTTTTTTAACTAAGGTAATTTCTTGTAAACTATATATGTGTGTATATATATATATATTGCCTTATATATATGTATATATATATAGTTTATAAAAAATAGTCGTTAGGCCCGTTTGAACCGGCCCAAGTCCGCCTGCTGCTCCCGATCTCGCGGGCTTTTTCGTAAGGACCGGCCCACTGTGGGCTTTTGGACCGCTAGAGACTGGCCCGTTTGGCATGCTGTCCCGGGCCGGTCCCGGACCACAATACAGCCTTATGAAGAATGATGAATCTATTCAAGATACACACAAGATTTACCTCCATCATAAATGAGCTACACTCACTTGGTGAAACCATTCCAAAGAACAAGCTAGTGAGGAAAATTCTCAGTATCCTGCCCAGTTGTTGGGACAACAAGGTGAATGTTATTACTGAAGCAAAGGACTTGGAGGAGCTGACCATAGAAGAGCTGGTTAGAAATACGAAGTCCTACGAGATGAAGAGGAAGATAGACAATGAATGAAGAGAACCAAAGAAAGAAAAGAACCTGGTACTCAAAGTTGATAGCAACGAGTCGAGTGAGGAGGACAGTGACATGGCTTACTTAACCAAAAGATTTTAGAAGATGGTCAGAAGAAATGGAGGAATACTAAAAAAAGGAAGCTTGATGATAGTCTATAATTATGTATTTTTGTCGATTATTAGACTCTAATTTACTGCACTTTAGTTGAGTTTGCACTTTACTCGCTAGTGTTTTGTACTAATTGTGTGTGTTATGCCTTGTAGGGGTGATTCCGAGCTATGTAGATGTTAGAGAATTAATTTAAGTGATTTGGAAATTTTAAGTCCGAGTAAAAGCCCAAGGAAATAATCCAGGATCGTATTCGGGGATCAACGGATGATAGAGCAACAAAATGAAGAATCGAGTAGGCATATTGCGCACTGTCTAGTAAAATACACATAATCGTTTGCTTAGAATTCCATTTTGGCTCCACAATACGTGGTTGGAAAGATAATTCAAACAGATACAACTTTTACGTTTTACGTTTTTCCAAATTTCAAACATAACAGGGTGAAAAATGCGGTCGAAACTGCGACAGCGGACTTGAGGCGGGCTGAGGCAGTATACCTGCCATATACCGCGGTCCCATTTTGGCCGCGGCCATCCAGGCCTAAAAACTTGTCCTTTTTCGCGTAGGAGAAGGTATTATTGTTTGGGTCCGACCCTACTTGGTATATATACATAGAAAAATAGTATTTTAAGAGATTGGACACACTTTTGACATAATTTAGACCTAAGGAGGCTAAGGAGACCGGGGATTCGACCTAAGGAGTCAAGAACACACTGGGAGCAAGGCGGAGAATTCGTCTATGAGTTTTCCACTTACTTCTTCCTATTTTCATTATTGGTTATGAATTTTAGTATTGTAGTTTTACATACTATTATGAATAGCTAATTTGTTATCTAGGGTTTTGATAGAACCTTTTGAAGGATAAATTCTTGTTATATTTTTATATAATTGAGTCGTTGGATTTCTCTAGTTGTTCAACTACGTGTTTATTGTTATTGATTTAATGGCCATCGATTGAATGTGCCTATTTATTATGTGTTGCTTGAGAAAGGATACATATTTAAGTGGTTGTTGAACAACGTCACTCCTAACGTATGAAAGAAATCAATACAGTGGGTTTAAAGGCAGGTTTAGAAATAACAAAGCCTTGACGTGGTCATAATGAGCGGTTAGATAAATCCAACTAGCATAGTTCGAGAGAATATGTCTAGTTAATTATTGTAGTTGCTTGAGAGAGAATTACTACACCTAAAGTACTCACGATCAGTAGATAATACATTGGCGAAATTGTAGAGAACATAGCTAGAAGGATTCCGACAATTGGGGAAATCATAACTCTAGACCTCCTTAATTTAGTCTCCAACCCTTTGTCTCGTTAGTTGATAATTTTACCATTTTCTGGTATTTGCTAGTTAATTAGTTAGAAATATAAATCTCAATCTTTATAACTTAGAAAATTGATCTAACTTGTCTTTTTAGTGATATTAAACAGAAATAGCTAAGCCTTAGTTCTCTGTGGGATTCGACTTCAGACTTTTAGAGCAGATTATATTTGTAGCAACCGCTTATCCTTTTTAGGGCTAGAGTTGGGCGTGATCAAATTTTGGCACCGTTGTCGGGGAACTAACGGTGTAGTTGTAGTTATATATATTGCTAGGGTTCAAATTTGAAATTTTTTCTTTTTTGTATTTTTTTTATAACTGCTGATTTGAGAAAAATGACATCTTGGAATTATGAGAATTTATATGTAGATAATTCTACTATTGATCTCCATACATATTGTGAAGGAAACCACCCGTAAAAAAAAATTCAAAACGTTCCTGAAAGCGAGTTATTTGCACCAGCTCAATCTTATTTGTGGAATGTGTGTGATGTGTGTGGTGGTAAAAATGGTCACTTTCATGGTTGTCACGATCCCAAACTGGTTCGGCCGTGGTGATGCCTCTCGTGAAAACAAGGCCAGCCAACACAACACTCACATTAATCCCTTAAGCATTAAGAGTCATTTTTAAGCCTGCAATTAAACAATATTTCATAATAACTTCTGAAATAACAGTGTGGAATAGAAAAATACAAGCCCGACATCGTGGTGTCACTAGTCGTGAGCATCTATCAAGATCTGAATCCAACAAGAAGTCTAAAATAATGTACTAAATGCAGTAATAGCAATGTGAGGAAGGGAGCGGTGCTGCAAACGTCATGCAGCCACCTGCTAACTCTGATGACTCTGCGTCTGAGCAAATCAACACCCGCTATCGGGTTCCGATATACCTGAATCTGCACACGAGGTGCAGGGAGTAATGTGAGTACTCCGACCCAGTAAGTAATAAGAATAAATAAATATTGAGCAATAGGAAACAATGAATCCACATTCATGTTAGGCTCAATAAACACAACATGCTTTCAAATCATAATATGAGTCAACCTTCCCTTTTAAAATCCAGCTTTTAGAAAGAAAAAAAATCATTTTGAAATACTTTCCAGCAGTTTCAGTAGGGGTTCAATTTAAAATAATAATAGAGACTAAAGCCATAATCGGCCCCTCGGGCAAAGTATAGTTTGTAAAACAGCCTTTCGGGCAAAACAGTAATCATAAACACTTCATAACTTGAAAATCTCGGTGGAAATAACCAAATGCCAAATCAGTATTTAATTTCTGAACATATCATAAACCCCAGTTTAAATAAAAGTTGTTTTAAAATATTTGTTCTACTTTCCGACAGAGGCTCAATTTAAAGATGAGTAAAAACAGTCAATGAATCAACATATTCAATAGAAACTCACTATAAAGAGGAGTGAAATCAATAAATTCATAAACATGCCTCTTAGGCAAACATCACTCATATGCATGTATATATATATATATATATCGCCCCTCGGGCCAGCCTCTCTGTCACTCATGACTCAAATCTTACCATTCAGTACTCGTACTCAGCATTCACGCTCAATAGGTATCATAGAGTAATCGTTACGGCGTACAGCCTGATCCATATACTTCGTCGACGGTGCTTATTGGGGGTGTACAGACTCCGGGAGGGAGCCTTTACGGCCCAAGCGCAATATTGTTGCGGCGTGCAGCCCGACCCATATAAGTATTGTTGCGGCGTGCAGCCCTATCCGTGTGTGTGTGTGTGTGTGTGTGTGTATGTGTGTGTGTGTGTGTGTGTATATATATATATATATTGTTGTGGTGTGCAGCCCGATCCATAGATATATAATCCTCACCACTAGGCCCTCGGCCTCTCTCAGTCATTAACCTCACCATCAGACTCTCAATATATCTCAGTCATCAATCTCACAATCAGACCCTCGGTCTATCTCAATAAAACAGGAAACTCAGCCCAAAACAGTTTTCTACATTTTAAGAATACAGTGATAAAACCATATTTGAGTTATAAACAGGTAACACATGATTGAGGACATGCTTTCAAACAATTAGAGTGAGGATATAGTAAAAATGCCCCTAAGGATCTCAACAAGTCGGCACAAGACCCCAAACATGGCATATAACCCAAAATATAATAACATCAATAATTAACTATCAAATACATATTAAAGTACTCGTTCGGGATGGACTAGGTCACAATCCCCTGCGGTGCTCTACCCTACGCTCGTCATCCAGCGTGTAAGTCACCTTAAAGTAACACAACGATGTGTAATCCGGGGTTTCAAACCCTCAGGATAGTATTTACAATCATTGCTTACCTCGAACCGGCGAAATCTCTAGCTCGCGATGCCTTTGCCCCTTAAATCAGCCTCCACGCACGTCGAATCTATCCAAAATCAGAACGAATACATAATAATATGCTAAGGGAACAAAAAAACAATCAATAATGGGCACAAATCCCAAAATTACCAAAATCCAAGCCCCGGGCCCACTTCTCGAAACTCAGAAATTTTCACATCACTAGATTCCTCGTCTTCTCATGAGTTCATACATACCAAGAATACAAACATCAGAGTTCAAATCAACCCTCAAATCTCTATTTGAAGTCCTCTTAAACTCAAGCCCTAATCCTCCTTTTTAACCTTTCATTTCCTTTAATTACAGCCCTAAATCCATGAAAATCTACCATAGAATTGAATTTTAGGTCCAAAACTCCTTACCTTAACGAAGTCTATTGATCTCCCTCTTCAGAATCACTCCAAAAACTCCAAGGTCGAAGGCAACAATGGTGAAATAACCCCAAGATCGCGTAATAAAATAACATATAAGGTCTGCCCAGACCTTTCCGCATCTGCGGTCCAAGTTCCGCTTCTGCGATACCACATATGTGGTGCAACCATCCGCTTCTACGGAAATTCATTAAAGTCCAAAACTGCTTCTGCGGTCCAGTAGCCGCATCTGCGGCTCCGCAGGTGCGGGCCCCCTACCGCATCTACGGTTATCCTCTCGCATGTGCGACACCGCGGTCCCTACGCCGCATGTGTGAAAACACCAGAAGCAGCATATTTTTCTAAAATCTCCCAAGTTCAAAATCTTCCCCTTAACCATCCGAAATCACCCCGAGGCCCTGGGGACCTCAACAAAAAGTACAAACATGACCCAATACCTTATTCAAACTTATTCCAATCATCAAAACACCTCGAACAACATCAAATTACCCAAAACTCGTTGAATTCAAGCCTAAGTTTCCAAAAATTTCTGAAATACACTTTCGATAAA
The DNA here is from genome assembly GCA_026770625.1 of Nicotiana glauca. Classification (NCBI taxonomy): domain Eukaryota; kingdom Viridiplantae; phylum Streptophyta; class Magnoliopsida; order Solanales; family Solanaceae; genus Nicotiana; species Nicotiana glauca. Next base: position 222,597 of record MU684475.1, read on the forward strand.
AAACCCAACCAAAGCACATCTGAATGACATGAAATTTTTCACACACATTCCAAATGACATAACAAAGCTACTACAACTCTCGGAATTCCGTTCCGACCCTCAGATCAAAATCTCACCTATCAACCGGAATTTGCCAAAATACTAACTTCACTAATTCAAGCCTAATTCTACACCGGACCTCCAAAACTAATTCCGATCACACTCCTAAGTCATAAATCACCTAATGAAGCTAACAAAATCATAAAAATTCCGATCCGATCTCATATACAAATAAGTCAAATCTTGATCAAACCTTTCGAATTTTCAAACTACAAGCTGAGAATTGTTCTTCCAAATTCATTTTGATTTCCCTGAAAACCCAAAACCAACGATCTACATCAGTCATAACACATCACACAGAGCAAGACATGCCCGAGAACTGGCGATCAAAGTGCAAAATCTCAAAACGACCGGTCGAGTCGTTACAATGGTTGTGCTTATATTTCTTACTTCCCCACAATCCCTTACCATGATAGTTCTACCTTTTCTTGTGAAGTTAATAGGAACAAAGAACCTAGGAATGTGGACTTGAAGAAGATCAAGGATATGTTAAAGTGCCTTCCGGAACAAAATAAAAAATAATTGCAGATAGAAAGGCAAGAGGAAATTATTCGCAAGTTGGAGGCTCAATTGAGTCAAGTGGTTGGAGCTTTTAGTGCCTAACAAGCCAATATTGAGGATAGTAGCCAAGAAGAGCAGGAATTTGAGGTTTTAATTGGGGAGGTCAGAGTATAACATCAACAACCTAGACAACTACAATTTGAGGATGTCAATGTTGAAGAAGTGAGACTAGAGCCAGCCAAGGACTTTTAGGATATAAATTTTGTTGACTCTAGTATCAATGATCTTGAGGATGTTGAAAATCCTGAAGTTCATGTGTTTGAGCGCATTGGTCCATACTCCAAGCATTTTTCCACATTATGTTAGGATGATGATATGGAAATAGAGTCATCTGAACCAATCGAAGAGTCAAGGAATGAGGAACAATGTGCATATATTCTAGAATTCTTCTTGCCAGAAAGTTAGGATTACATACCTCATACAAAGGCCAATGAGTGCAAAATATTATATTATTTCCTTGGTCCAGTTAGATTCGTTCCACCGCCCCAAGAGCATAATCATAATATTGAAGCAAAACTTGGGGTTCAATTCATAAGCTCGAGGTGGACGCAAAAAGTAATTCGCGTCGTGCCGCGGCGTTAAATCAAGCGCTTGTTGGGAGGTAACCCAGCTTTATTGCTTTCTTTTATTTATTTTTTTAATTGTATTATTTTTGTAGTGTTAGTTTTTTTATTTTCTAGGAGCATGTAAAGCAAAGGTATTGGAAGGATGCAACAACAAATCAGATGGTTGGAACTAAGTGTGAGGTACCCACACGAAAGACCAATCTTGGGAAAAGTCTAAGTACCTCATGAGTTGTTAGTGCTTTGTCCTTTAGCCTACCAGGGAGTCTCTTTTATCCTTTTATTAGTTATGGTATGCATTGGGGACAACGCATAATTTTAAGTGTGGGGTGAGGAGATTGTCTGGGTGACTTTCTATGTTATTTTAGTTGTGTTAGTTTAATTGAATAATTTTTTTTTAAATAGTAAAGATTGGACTTTTCCCGACGATGGATCTATTAGAAAATTTTCTTGAGGGATTTAAGTCTAAAAAAATAAAAATATTTTCTTTGTAGGTAGTCTAATAATTCCCCCTTGGTTTTTCTTTAAACCACGGTTATTTTCCAAGGATTTTGTTTGAACCGGGTATAGTTTTTTTTTTAGGATTTGGAGCCATTGTGTTGTGTTTTGAATTGAAGAAATATCTCTTGACTTTGTTATGCCGTGAGAATAGTCAGTATTTTGGTTGTGACGCTTAGGCACAGTTTTTGACTCTTGTATAAGTACCTTAAATTTTATGATCTTAAATTTGCTTAACTGCTTTGACTACAGTGTCTTGATGAAACCAATCCTGAGTGAGTTAGGTGCCATGTGTGTGTAAGGATTTGTTATATTCTATGCATTGCATTTGATGCCTATAACTTGCCCTGTATGTTTGCAAAGAAAAATAGTAGTTTTGTTCAGTCTTGGAAGTGATATAGGCATTTCTTTGTTGAGCCAGATATGTATATTTTACCCACCTAATTGCTATGTATCGTAGTTAACCCCTTTGAGCCTGTAATCTTGTTTCTTTGGCAACCACATTACAAGTCTTACCCATTTGTTTGAATTAATCATCTATTTGAACCTTTTAACCTCTCATGAGCACTTGAATTATTATGAACTATGTAAAAGTTAAAGTGTGGGATGGTTGGTTTGGCTTTTGAATGGAACTAATGAAATAAGGAGAAAGGTGCACTGTTTTGAAAAAAATAAGAGCCACTTGAATTAGAAAAGAAAATAGTTCGATTGTTGTGAAAAAAAATATTCCTTGATAAGTGGTGGATTTTGATGTAAGTGTGCTTAATAAAGAATGGGGTAATATACATTGATGTGAAGGTGGAATTTTGGTTTGACATAAATATTGGGTTTGAATGATAAAGTATATGTATTAAACTGCTTAGGGGGTGTAGTCACTATTACATCTAAATGTATCCTACCCGTCCCGTAGCCTACATTATAACCAAATAAAGTCCTAATTGATCCTAGATTGAATGAGCTCAATTAGTGGAGTAGTACACTATGGGAAAACTTACGGTGCATCTTTTGTGGCATATGAATGTTATTTATGAGAGTGAGTGAATTCTTTCTATCTTGGGTTCCTAAGTGTTCTTAAATTTTATTGTGTGGAACTACTCTCTTTTGTTGTGTGAGGGCAGTTGATTCATGAAGGAAAGGTAATGTCAGTGACCTCTATGTTATAGTAAGTGGGTGAGTTGTGAATAATGTGTGGTGCTTGTGAGTCAAATCTTGAGGTGAAGATATTACGCTTTTGTGCTTAGTCTATTTTAAATATTCTTGGTGTGATGAGTTAGGAGAATTGTTTAAAAAAGTCGTGTCTATATAAATTGTAGTTTGATTGTACAAGGAAGAGCAATGGTTTAAGTATGGAGTATTGATGATAGGCTATAATTACGTATTTTAGTCGATTATTACACTCTCATTTACTGCACTTTAGTTGAGTTTGCACTTTAATCACTAGTGTTTTGCACTAATTGTGTGTGTTATGTCTTGTAGGGGTAATTCCGAGCTATGTAGATGTTGTGGAATGAATTCAAGTGATTTGGAGCTTTTAAGTCTGAGTAAAAGCCCAAGGAATTAAGATGGGGTCGTATTCGGGGATCAACGGATGATAGAGCAACAAAACGAAGAATCGAGTAGGCATATTGCGCACTGTCTAGTAAAATAAATAGAATTTTTCTTAGAACTCCATTTGGTCTCTACAATATATGGTTGGCAATACAATTCAAAGGGCTACAACTTTCATGTTTTATGTTTTTCCAAATTCCAAATGGAACAGGGTGAAAAACGCAGTCGAAACCGCGACCGCAGACCTGAGGCGGGCTGAGGCAGTATACCTACCCTATATCGCGGTTCTACCGTGGTCCCACCATGTCCGCGGCCATCCAGGCCTGAAAACTTTTCCTTTTTCGCGTAAGAGAAGGTATAATTATTTAGGCCCGGCCCTACTTGGTATATATACATAGAAAAATGGTATTTTTAGAGGTTGGAAACACTTTTGACATAATTTAGACCTAACGAGGCCAAGGAGACTGGGGATTTGACCTAAGGAGTCAAGAACACACTGGGATCAAGACGGAGAATTTCTTCTACAAGTTTTTCACTTTCTTCTTCCTATTTCCATTATTGGTTATGAATTTTAGTATTGTAGTTTTACATACTATTATGAATAACTAATTTGTTATATAGGGTTTTGATAGAACCTTTTGAAGGATAAATTCTTGTTATATTTTTATATAATTGAGCCGTTGGATTTCTCTACTTGTTCAACTACGTGTTTATTGTTGTTGATTGAATGGTCATCGATTGACTATGCCTATTTATTATGTGTTGCTTGAGAAAGGATATATATTTAGGTGGTTGTTGAAAAATGTCACTCGTAACGTATGTGAGAAATCAATACAGTGGGTTTAAAGGAAGGTTTAGAAATAACAAAGCCTTGACGTGATCATATTGAGCGGTTAAATAAAGGCAACTAGCATAGTTCGAGAGAATACGTCTAGTAAATTGTTATAGTTGCTCGAGAGAGAATTGCGACACCTACAGTTCTCACAATCAGTAGAGAATACATTGGCGAAATTGTAGGGAACATAGCTAGAAGGATTCCGGCAATTGAGAAAATCATAACTCTAGACCTCCTTAATTTAGTCTCCAACCCTTTGTCGCGTTAGTTGATAATTTTACCGCTTTCTAATATTTGCTAGTTAATTTGTTAGAAATATAAATCTCAATCTTTATAATTTAGAAAATTGTTCAAACTTGTCTTTTTAGTGATATTAAACAGAAATAGCAAGGCCTCAGTTCCTTGTGGGATTCGACTTCGGACTTTTAGACCAGATTATATTTGCAGCGACCGCTTATCCTTTTTAGGACTAGAATTGGGCGTGATCACAGCTCCAGCAAACCAAAGAACTATGATCTCTTCCACAAGTGCGGAAAGCTTGGGCATTTCATCAAATACTATCCTCTCCTCAAGAAAGAATACTCCAAGTACCACCTTGAGAAAGCAACTAAGAGGAACCTAGTTCATGACAAGGACTTCAAGAGGAAGAGATCTGTTGACAATGTGGTGAAACAGGCTCTTGCAAGCATGGGTAGACTCCTCCAGTGAGTTTGAAGATGAAGCTGATGCAGGTGACAGCTCTATGATGGCAGTTGAAAGTGAGGAAAATGAATATGATTCAATCTTTGCCTTGATGTCCAAATCAGATGATGATGAAGATGATTACAACAGTGAGGTAAATTTTAGGGATGTTCAGAGAAATCTGAAATCCTACTCTCCTAAGAAACTCATGTCTTTAGCTAGTATGTTTATTGATTCATATTATAGTCTTGTAGAGGATAAGGATGTCTTGACCTTAGAGCTAGGAGAAGCTGAATGGACTAGAGATGACCTGGTAGTATGTGTAGTTGATCTAAAGGAAACCATTTGTGAGCTGGAGAAAGAAAAATTTGTTTTAACCAAAAAAATTGCTAACATAGAACATGAAATAGATGACTTAGTTGTTGTAGTTGTTGTAGTTTTTGACCATAAGGAAACTATTGAAAACTTCAGGGAAAAAAAGAGAAACCTTGATGAATAGAGTGACGGAGATTGAGGAAGAAAGAGATGATCTCTTGGTAATGATTGTAGACCTAAGGGAAACAGTAGAGGGACTAGGGACTGAGTCAATACCTGTAATTCTGGAAAAGGAAAAAAGGTAGCAAGTGAGGAACACATTAGGCTTGAAAACGAGTTGAAAGCTATGAGAACTAGTCTATGTATTGAATCTCAGAAAAATAAAGCGTTTGCTGAAAATGTAACTACCAAAAAGGGACCAGGTTCCACTCATAAAAAGCACATATTACCTGCATGGACTAAGAGAATTCTTATTCATCCTCTTGCCTACTACAAGGGACCCAAACTTGCTTGGGTTCCTAAAACTAACTCTTGATCTCCTTGTGCAAGGAATAGTGAAGGGAAGCAGTCAACACTGGTTCATGGATAGTGGATGTTCAAAGCACATGACTGGGAACACCATGGACTTTCTTTCACTAAAAGCCTTGCAAGGAGGGAGTATATCCTTTGGCAATGGAAAAAGGGGTACATTCTTGGAGTTGGAAAAGTCAAGAAATCACTCACTCACTCTATTGAGAATATGTACTATGTCAATGGTCTAAAGTATAGTCTCTTGAGTGTCTCTCAGATTTGTGATAAAGGAAACAAGGTGGAGTTCTTGTCCAAGATATGTACAGTTACTAATCGAGTAACTAGTGAAGTGGTACATGTGGCTAAGAGATACAAGAACATCTATGTTGCTGATTTTGAGTCCATAGAAAGTGGTGATCTGAGTTATCTGAAAGTTGTTGTTGATGATGTTGAACTATGGCATGAAAGATTGGAGCACGCAAGCTTCTCTCTTCTGAACAAACTAATTCAGAAGGACCCGATCCATGGTCTGCCCATGTCAAAGTTCAAAGTACAAAAATTATATGATGCATGTGTTAGAGGAAAGCATGTGAAGTCCTCTTTTAAGTCTAAAAATATGTAAGCATCTCAAAGCCACTCGATCTTCTGCATATGGATTTATGTGGTCCTATGAGAGTGCAAAGCAGGGGATGAAAAAGATACATATTTATGATAGTGGATGACTACTCCAGATTCACATGGACTTTGTTTCTTAGAACTAAAGATGAAACCTTTGAGGTGTTTGTGGATTTTGTGAAGAAAATCCAGGTGAAAATGGAGTCCCGGGTCGCATGTATTAGATCAGATCATGGAATAGAATTTGACAAAGCCAAATTTGATGAGTTCTGCAATGAAAATGGCATTACTCACAACTTCTCAGATAACTCAGAT
>MU684475.1:230320-277636 GCA_026770625.1 Nicotiana glauca
AAACCCCCCCCCCCCCCCCCAACAAAATGAAGTAGTGGAAAGGAAGAATAGAACTCTTGAAGAAATGGCAAGAACAATGTTGATCGCCAGTGGGATTGAAAAGAACTTCTGGGTTGAAGTTGTCAACACCGCCTACTACTTGGTGAACAGGTGCATGATCAGATATCTCTTGAACAAAACCCCCTATGAGTTGCTGAATGGAAGGAAACCCAAGCTGTCTCACCTAAGAACATTTGGGTGCAAATACTATGTTGTCAACAATGAAAAGGATCATCTTGGAAAATTTGATGGCAAGAGTGATGAAGAAATGTTTCTAGGGTATTCTTCTCAAAGAAAAGCTTACAAGATATACAACAAGTGGACTCAATGTGTTGAGGAAAGTGTTCATGTTATCTTTGATGAGTACTACCCTTACTGTAAGAAAAATGCTAAAGATGATCAAGATGAAAAGCCCTTATTGGTTCCTGGTGAAGTCATTGACATGAAAAATAGAAAGGCAGATATGATGAGCCAAGTGAAGGATCCGAGTGGAGACAATGCTGCCTCTTCGTCAATGGAACCATCTACTTCAATTACCACCACTGAAGTTGAAGAAAGAGTGGTTGATGTTGTACAGGGTACTCCTCTAGTACCTGAGAGAAGAAAATAAGAGAACCAGTTAAATATACCCAGATCCTTTATAAATGATCCTAAAATATCCAACTGGAAACACAAAAGCTGCCATCCTCTTGACAACATAATTACTCGTCTAGATTCTGGAGTACAAACCAGGTCAAAATATAGAAATTCACTTGCCTTCACAACCCTTCTCTCCCAAATAGAACCCAAAAAATATCAAGGAAGCCCTGAAAGATACAGAATGGATTACAGCCATGCAAGATGGGCTACATCAGTTTGAAAGGAACAATGTCTGTCACCTGGTACCTAGACCCTCAGATCGAACCATTATAGGAACTAGGTGGGTATTCAGGAATAAGCTTGATGAACATGGAAACACTACAAGAAACAAGGCTCGGCTAGTGGTTCAAGTCTACAATCAGGAGGAAGGGATTGATTGTGATGAAACGTTTGCTTCCGTCGCTCGCATGGAAGCTATTAGAATCCTAATCATTTTTGCATCTCATATGGAATTCACCTAGTTCCAAATAGATGTAAAAAGTGGATTTGTGAATGGACTTCTGATGGAAGAAGTCTATGTGAAGAAACCTCCAGGATTTTATTGTGATCAACACCCTGAATATGTGTTTAAACTGAACAAAGCATTGTATGGGTTGAAGTAGGATCCTCGAGCTTGGTATGAGAGACTGTCAAAGTTACTCTTAGAAAATGGTTTTACAAGAGGGAAAATTGATAACACCTTGTTCCTAAAGAAACGGGGAAGGAACTTGCTCATTGTTAAGGTCTATGTTGATGATATCATTTTTGGGGCAACAGCTGATTCTCTGTGTGAAGAATTTGCAAAGCTCATGGGAAGTGAGTTTGAAATGGGCATGATGGGGGAATTGAATTTCTTCTCGGATCTTCAAGTGAAGCAGTCCACAAAGGGTACATTCATTTGTCAGCAGAAATACATCAAGGATCTCTTGAAGAGGTTTGATATGGAAGCATCAAAAGTAATAGACACTCCCATTACAATGGCTACCTAACTAGACATGGATGAAACTGGATCTACTGTGAATCAAACTATGTACAGAGGCATTATTGGGTCACTTCTCTATCTCACTGCCAGCAGACTCGATATTGTCTTCAGTGTGGGGCTATGTGCAAGGTTTCAATCAAATCCCAAGAAATCTCATTTGAAGGCGGCCAAAAGAATTTTGAGATACCTTAAAGGGACACAGGACCTGGTCCAATATTACCCCTCAGGTGACAGTTTTAATCTCATTGGGTATGCTGATGCTGACTATGCAGGTTATTTTGTGAACGAAAAAAATATTTCTGGAATGGCTCACTTTTTAGGGTCATGTCTCATATCTTGGGACACAAGGAAGAAAAACTCAGTGGCTCTTTCAACAGCGGAAGCAGAATATATAGCTGTAGCATCTTGTTGTGCTTAACTCCTATGGATTAAGTAGCAACTGGAGGATTTTGGGGTGTTTACTGAGTGTGTACCTCCTTTATGTGATAAAACTAGTGCAGTCAATATGGACAAGAATCCAGTTCAACACAAAAGAACCAAAAATATTGATGTGAGACATCATTTTCTGAGGGACAATGTGGAGAAAGGGTTGATATATATGAAGTTCTGCAGTACAGAAGACCAAATTGCACATATCTTCACCAAAGCATTAAGTAGGGAACATTTTAAAAGAAACAGGGTGAAGCTTGGGCTATTGAAGCCCAATTGAGAACCTAATTCCTCATCAATTGGCTATGAAAATCACCTTCAAGTAATACTAGCTATTTCTGGCTAAGTCTAACTCACTTCAATACCGTTGCAGGTAAACACGCATGATGAATATAGAAGGTGTAGATATATTGCATGGATGATAAAAGAGGATTGAAATTTTTAATGATAGGTCAAGAATCTGGTTCTAGTACCAAAGGTTAGTAGTTCTGTGCATTCATTAATACACGTCTTGAAAAGGTACAAATATCAACTGCCATGTCATCTACCTTTTCAGACCCTGTTGTCACGCCTCTTCAGTTCAAATCGTTCCATCTCCCTCTAAAACGCTGCATCTATCCAAAGCACAACCGTTATTTCAGAACGTGTTCCTCTCTCTCTCTCTCTCTCTCTCTCTCTCTCTCTCTCTCTCTCTCTCTCTCTCTCTTCATAATTATCCCCTCTTATTAAAACCTCTCTCCCTTCTTCACAAACCATAGTCCTCCATTAGAACTTCTCCAAAGCCTTTTTCTTTCTATCTCTTCAATGGTCGACACCAATTTCGAAATTCCTGCCTCAGTTGTTTCAAACATTGAAGAACCCATCGAGCCCTCCGTTCTCAATGAGTCTTCTGTAACCATTGTTGTTCTCATCACTAAAATCAATCCTAACCCAGGTTTCTCGTTTCCCTCCAGTTCTACGACGAATATCTCAGAAACCCCCAAAATTGTTGAGCCTTTTTCTCTATCTTCGGAGGTTCCTGTTGATCAAGGAAAAAGTGAAGAACTGGGTAAAAGTCCTGAGGTCGAAGAGGTTTCCGCCATTGTTGTTTCAGATCATTTGGTGGCCATGGAGCCTATTGAGGCAGAAAGTGGCACAACCATCTTTGTGGTATTTGCTGATGGTGTCTTACTTGAGGTAATTTATGATACTTCCATGTCTCAGAGGAATGTGACACAGGGTATGGAGGGAGAAGGAGCCATGGTGGTTGTTGAAAGCTCTGTACTAGCAGTAACTTTTGGGCCCTCTCGTGAGGAACTTGACCCCTCTCCGGAGGAAACAGGTCAGGGCTCTCACTCGCAGGCCAGTTCTGCTTATGCATTTTGTTATGCACCACATTATTACGCCGATTTTATGCTCTGCAGTAATATATTGCGGTAGTGTTACGCTTCGCGGTATTAAGTTACGACAATATTGCACCCTGAAGTATTGTACGTTGAATTTGTCATAAGATAATTGAAACCAGTCCAAGTAAAAGATTATTTAGAGATCATAAGGATTATGCCATTTCACAAGTGATAGTAAATTCACGAAGGTGAAAGGGGTAGCAAGTAAAAACAAAAAATTGTCCAAGTTTGGCATTTTGGGATAAAATACGGTCCGAGCTAAAATAACCAGTATTTATGGACTAGTACCATATGACCACGGTAGTATAACATATAAAGTAAATATGAAATATTTTAGTAATAAATAGAATTTTAAGTAATTTGGGGTAATCTTTAGATTATGCGGGTAATTGGTTAATTACCGGATAACAAGATATTACCCGATTAACTAATAAGTGTATAAAATTTACAAGATCATACCAAAAGGGACGTGGCAGCCCCTTCTTAGTTTTAAGGTGAGTCATAAATCACCTTTACAAGTGTCAAGGCTAATTTACAAAGCCTTATCTAGTAAAGATTCTTATATAGAAAAAGGAAAAGTTAAAACGACATTTACACATTCTGATTTTGAACAAAAGAAACGTGAGGACCAGGGGACATTCCATTTCGTCCAAAGAACTCTTAGCCAAAGAGTTCAAGTTCAACAATTGATTAAATTCATTCTGTTTTGTTCAAAACGTTGGAAGCAAAGCAGAACAAGTTCGTCCAAGTGTGAATTTCGTTCACATTTCGAAAAAGCTGATTCGTTCGAATAATTTCTGGAACATGTGTGTTAAGGCTAAGATCTTCCTTCATTTTTGCATAATCCCATAATTACAAAAGTTTGATAACGAGTCATACAGAAAAATTCATATCCCGGAATTTACGTTATTTTGCCAGTATCACAAATTACATATATTTTCCTAGTTTTGTAAGTTATCGTACTCTTCTTATCGGAACTGCATATTTAGTTGAGTATTCCCTTCTTCCGGTCAAGAGATCAGAGAGTTTACAAATGTACAGTATTAAAAGTATTTTCATTACCATCGAGCTATAATCGATGGGCATGCCCCTATTGGACAACCTTTGATCAAATGGTAAGTTATATACCGAGCTTACTGTGGTTGAGTGCTTATGAGCAAGCCCAGTTGGTCGAGATACAAGGCCTAGTATGGCCAAGTACCTATGAGAGAGCCTACTACGACATAGCAGTTGTATATATACCGAGCCTACTGTGGTCGAGCGCTTATGAGCGAGCCCAGTTGATCGAGATACAGAGCCTAGTATGGCCGAGCGCCTATGAGCGAGCATACTATGGCAGAGCAGTTATATATATACCGAGCCTTATAGGGCCGGACAACTATTTTACTTACTATATTGAGAGAGCTGAGTCAGTATCGGTAGGTAAGCATATCTTCAGATTATCTTTGACTTCCAGCTACTTGCAGTTATTATATTATTAGTTCAATTTCAGCTTTCAGATATTGCCTTACATACTCCGTACATTATTTCATACTGACGTTCCTTTTGCTTGGGGGCGCTGCATTTCATGCGTGTAAGTCAGACAAACAGACGGGTAGGCCTCTTCAATAAGTGTTGCCCGAGTTGAGCTTGATCGGTAAGCTCCATGCCTTTCGGAGTTTTCGGGTCCAGAGCCTTATGTACATCTTGTATGTATGTATATATATATATATATATATATATATATATATATTATGAGTAGGTCGGGGAGCTGTCCGATCATTGTATATCCATTAGTAGAGGCTTGTAGACATATCCTGTCAGTTAGTGCAATATGTTGGGCTTACAAGCCTGTATGTATATTTGGTTGGTTTATCAGCTGTAACAGTTATGACTGCTTTATCGGCCCAGTTCTATATTGATATTTAGTTAGTTTTGCAATTGTCCGGCAATGTGGCCCACGGCCAAAGTGTGACATTATATGTTCAGAATCCCTTAGTCGCAAGTTGTTATTCAAGGATAGATGAGGCACCGGATGCCGGTCTCGCCCCTAGGTTCGAGGCATGACAAAAGTGGTATCAGAGCAGTCTGTCCTAGGGAGTCTACAAGTCATGTCTATTAGAGTCTTGTTTATGGGTATGTCATGCATCACACTTATAAGTAGGAGGTTACATGGCATTTAAGACTGTCACTATTTCTTCTTACTCTAGATCGTGTGGTAGACCTCACTTATAAAAATTCAAATTCCGAGATTCTTTTTTTAATTATTCGTAATAAGACGATACCTACATCCGGAAAGAAGATTGTAAAGAGAGATAGTTGTGGAAGAGCTGAGTGAGAGGAATTGAATTTCTGTATGATGTTTACGATAAGTAAATGTGAGGTCTTTAGCAAATCATGGGTATACTAAAAGGTGTAAGCTTCTTGATAAGAAGCCATAGAGTAAGAATATCTATCCATCTTTATGGTGAAAGACAATTAGATATTAAGAAGATAAATACAAGTTTCAACAAGCAGAAGAAGCAAGATGAAGAAGGGTACCAGGCGCCCAGTTAATGAAGGTTAACAGCATTTATAATTGAGGCAGAGGAACATAAGATTTTAGAGTTATATTCAATAGTAAGAGGTATATACAATTGGTTGCACCTATTCCAGATATGACCTATGGGGATTAACAGAAGTAGTATAAGAAGATATGTTGGATGAATTATTTGCATCAGCTGACATTTTCAAAGGATATTGCAAATATGCTAATNAGTTGAGCTTGATCGGTAAGCTCCATGCCTTTCGGAGTTTTCGGGTCCAGAGCCTTATGTACATCTTGTATGTATGTATATATATATATATATATATATATATATATATATATTATGAGTAGGTCGGGGAGCTGTCCGATCATTGTATATCCATTAGTAGAGGCTTGTAGACATATCCTGTCAGTTAGTGCAATATGTTGGGCTTACAAGCCTGTATGTATATTTGGTTGGTTTATCAGCTGTAACAGTTATGACTGCTTTATCGGCCCAGTTCTATATTGATATTTAGTTAGTTTTGCAATTGTCCGGCAATGTGGCCCACGGCCAAAGTGTGACATTATATGTTCAGAATCCCTTAGTCGCAAGTTGTTATTCAAGGATAGATGAGGCACCGGATGCCGGTCTCGCCCCTAGGTTCGAGGCATGACAAAAGTGGTATCAGAGCAGTCTGTCCTAGGGAGTCTACAAGTCATGTCTATTAGAGTCTTGTTTATGGGTATGTCATGCATCACACTTATAAGTAGGAGGTTACATGGCATTTAAGACTGTCACTATTTCTTCTTACTCTAGATCGTGTGGTAGACCTCACTTATAAAAATTCAAATTCCGAGATTCTTTTTTTAATTATTCGTAATAAGACGATACCTACATCCGGAAAGAAGATTGTAAAGAGAGATAGTTGTGGAAGAGCTGAGTGAGAGGAATTGAATTTCTGTATGATGTTTACGATAAGTAAATGTGAGGTCTTTAGCAAATCATGGGTATACTAAAAGGTGTAAGCTTCTTGATAAGAAGCCATAGAGTAAGAATATCTATCCATCTTTATGGTGAAAGACAATTAGATATTAAGAAGATAAATACAAGTTTCAACAAGCAGAAGAAGCAAGATGAAGAAGGGTACCAGGCGCCCAGTTAATGAAGGTTAACAGCATTTATAATTGAGGCAGAGGAACATAAGATTTTAGAGTTATATTCAATAGTAAGAGGTATATACAATTGGTTGCACCTATTCCAGATATGACCTATGGGGATTAACAGAAGTAGTATAAGAAGATATGTTGGATGAATTATTTGCATCAGCTGACATTTTCAAAGGATATTGCAAATATGCTAATAGATCTCTTTATGAGACGCCCAGATGGTGCACTCTGAAATAGTGCACCCAGATATGAGTACTACAAAGACATGCATTATAAGCCTTGAAAGGATAAATACTACCTTAGTGTGGCTCGCGTCCCTAATAAAGTGAGAACGTTAAGCAACTTGAAGAGCCATGGGAGGGAGCAAAGGAAAGCTAAAAGCAAAAGAATGTCTTGTTCGAGTTTTCAGAATAAAGTGAGAGGCATAAATGTTAGTGGGAAATAAGAAAAGAAGTAATGAAGCATTATGAGTATGATGTGGTACATGGATGATAAGGGTAGATCAAAAGATGACAATATTACAAAATCTATAGTCAAGTGAAGGAAGAGACTAGGGGCGACAGGCCTTAGGACAACAAAAAAAGTATAGGCCATACAGTCATGTTCTCATTAAGAGAATTAAGTTCGCAACTCTAACGCGATTAACAAGAAGAAAAGTTAGACCCCAAAGTAACTGAAATCAGTATGGGCTGGTGAATAAGATAAGAAAAATATAAATTAGGGACTGAGTGATTTGGTAATAATCAGCATCATGAGAATTTCAGATTGCATTCCAGCAATAATAGGATGGACAACAGAAGAAGGTTCATGAGAAATTCAGAGAATGGTCAGGAATACGCTTCCTTAAAGCAAGCTATGTTAGCAAAGTTAAACTTAAGGGATTGTATGTACCAGTTATATTAAGTGTCACCCTCGCGAGTAAGGGGATTTTTCATCCTTGGTACAGAAGGATTGCCGCAAGGTGAGTAAGTGTCATTGACGTTGAGAAACAATGGCAAAGATGAAGAGGTGAAACATCTATAAGTAAATCCTCGTGGCTTTAGCTCTTAGTACACCCCTAAAGGGGGAAATATGGAGTGATGTGGCATTAAGTCAGAATTAAGTGAATCTAGTAACTATGGAATAAATGATAAAGGAAGAATGCGATAAGAATGAGAAAGGGATGAGATTGCACATATTCAAGTGTTATAGATATGCTATGATTTCAGAACTTATAAGGGTTCATGCCCGGGATGTTTTCGATAAACAAGGAGCTAGTAAGACAAAGGAAATAACCCAAGAAAGATTTCGCGGAATATTGATATTAGAATGGGCCAACGAGTAGTTAGTAATTGGTCAGAAAGATCCCAATTATGGCTAAACAGGAGGTTACAGACGAGTCATCAGATCGTGTACGATAAACATAGTAGAACCTAACATAGAGAACTTAGATATTATAATACTTGAGAAATATTCAAATAGGAGTTGGGGTAGTTAAAGGTACCATATAAGTGTTATGAAAATAAAAGATAGATCCACCGAAAAGACAGTAAAACTTCAGTTCAGAAGCAGTTGTACGAGCAGATAAGTGTGGAGGTAAGTAACTAATGATAATTACAAGTGAGCACGAACATCAAAAATTCTATCGGTAATACGATATAATTAGCTCGCATCTTTACAAGAGTTAGAGGATCCTCCTTAAGTACTACAGTGAAGGACTAGCTGAGGAAATGAGGAAGAAGGCTTCAACTTAAGCACAGTAACCTAAAGAGGAAATGGTCTTTTAACAACTGTTTCACAACAATATTGTACGTCCTCCATAAGAAAGAGGAATCTACCGTGGCTAGTGAACGGGAAGTAAAAATCCAAAGAAATATTCAAAGATCATATGAGTTGTACGAAAACTCCGGCATGTGTGGGAGCTAAGATGAGCTAAGTATGCACGTAACAAGGAGGAGGAAAGATCAGGAAAGGTAATAGCTTACGTTAAAAGAAAGCTGAGAAGGAATGAAAGGAATTATTTGATCAATGATCCCGAGTTGGTGACGTTATGAACGCACTTAAGAGTTTGGATTTTTATACATACAGCATATATATTGACAATCATACAGCCGTAAAAGATACTGGTATAAGTTAAAAGGAAGAATTGAGCCTAGGTTATACACAAAGGAATGAATTGATAGAAGATTGTATCATGGATATTCTATAGCATCCATGTAGGGCTAAAGTACTAACTAATACCATGCGCAGCAGATTGGAAGATAACTTAAGTCGGCATAAATGCCGATCAGAAGAAAAAAGAAACTAAAGAGTTACATCAACAAAGTAAATCAGGAATCTGATTATTGGACCCAGATGTTATAGGAATCATGATTAAGAACATAGCAGAATTACTCTTAATATTAGTGGTGCAAGAGAAATAGCAAAATGACTATGCTCTATAACAGCTCTACGATAAAGCTAGTTAGAAGGGTACTAGTCTCATAAGAAGTCAAGTATGAAACTCCCACAGGATTGTGTATGTAGCAGAGGTGCAAGTATTATAATAGAGCTTTAAGTTATGGACGTGAATTACACCTAGGTGGAAGGGAGGTCATGAGAGAGATATAAGATACGATACGAGATTTTAAGTTAAGTAAGGTAAAGGTGAACAACGTACGAGGTACTCAAAGGCAGAAGATTGTGAATAGTTCATACTTTGGATAAAAGGCTATAAGCACGGGGATCCAATAACTGGGAATGATAGCGGCATCGTCGGTGGAATGACTTCCAACCTATGATTTTTAAATACTGAGAGATCTAGTTAAGAGAATAGAAAAAAGTTGGAGACGATGTGATGTCTCGCTTGACGTTCCAGAATAATATAAGAAAATCTATGGTGCAAGCAATTTGAAGGATAGTTTATAAATGGATATGTATAGGTCGCAAGCTAAAGTATGGTAGAGCGATAAAATTTTAAGGAAGCATGAGTAAGGATGAGGAAAGGCAAGTGAATAGGTGACGAGAATGGATAAATCTTTAGGATTAAGCCCATGAAAACAAGAAGACCAGACAGTTCCTCTATGTTATACAAAGCTCACTATAGCTTTAATGAACTCAAAGGAGTCTAAGATTAATAGCATTTAGAAGGAATGAAATGCTGACCTAGTAATAAAATGAGGGTATAATTGTGACAGATACAAGATGACGTTTGGGCCTTTATTTAAATAATGATTTGAAAAAAGAAAAAAAAAGAAGAGAAGGAGAAAAGATTTCGCTGGCGGAATGAAATTAGAATACCCCCACAAGGTGAATAACATTGAGACACTACGAAATACGATTATGGGAATCACTTCGAATATTCCTTGAGTTAACGTAAGCCCTAGGGGCAAAGTATTACATAAGAAGTTTCAAGTTATCAGTGGTACATTGTAGATCAATATTCATGAATTCAACAAAGTACCGAGCGAAGAACTTCAATATACTCATATATGCTCAAAGAGACATCTAATCAAGCTCTATATATGAATCCTAGAGATTAGGCACACATACAAGGTCAAAATTGTATAGGTTGCATGATGAAAGGTAGTAACAGTTACGAGATTGGAAGGATTCCGACTACAAGTTGTGGTGTGAGAAGGAGGCCTAAGGGGGGAATACCCTGGACTTTGGACTCATTCATAGGACAGTCACCTAGATGACAAGAGAAGTTCTAAAGTAATTGAAAGATATAAGTTATAAAAATGATAAGTGCATCAGTCAACATCGAGGACGAATGTTCCAAAGGGGGAAATAATGTTACTCCCCGCAGTAGTACGTAGATGTTATGCTCTGCAATAATATATTGCGGTGATGTTACGCTTCGCGGTATTAAGTTACGACGATATTGCACCCTGAAGTATTGTACGTTGAATTTGTTATAAGGTAATTGATATCAGTCCAAGTAAAAGATTATTTGTAGACATAAGGATTATGCTATTTCACAAGTGATTAGTAAATTCACGACGGTTATAGGGGGAGCAAGTCAAAGAACATAAATTTTGTCTAAGTTTGGCATTTTGCGGTAAAATACGGCCCGAGCTAAAACACCCAATATTTATGGACTAGTACAATGCAAGGTATCATATGACCACGGTAGTATAACATATAAAGTATATATGAAGTATTTTTGTAATAAATAAAATTTTAAGTAATTTGGGATAATTTTTACCGACTAATAGGACATTACCCGATTAACTAATAAGTGGATAAAATTTACAAGATCATACCAAAAGAGACGTGGCAGCCCCTTCTTAGTTTTAAGGTGAATTATAAATCACCTTTACAGGTGTCAAGGCTAATTTACAAATAAAGATTCTTATATATAAAAAGGAAAAGATAAAACAGCATTTACAAATTCTGATTTTGAACAAAAGAAACGTGAGGAGCAGGGGACATTCCATTTCGTCCAAAGAACTCTTATCTAAAGAGTTCAAGATCAACAATTGATTAAAGTCATTCTGTTTTGTTCAAAACGTTGGAAGCAAAGCAGAACAAGTTCGTCCAAGTGTGAATTTCGTCCACATTTCGCAGAAGCAGATCCGTTCGAATAATTCCCGGAACAGGTATATTAAGACTAAGTTATTCCTTCATTTTTGTATGATCCCGTAATTATAAAAGTTTGATAACGAGTCATACAGAAAAATTCATATCCCGAAATTTACGTATATTTTGCTAATCTCGCAAATTACATATATTTTTCTAGTTTTGTAAGTTATCATATTCGAATTATCGGGACTGCATATTCAGTTGAGTATTCCCTTCTTCCGGGCAGGAGATCAAAGAGTTTATATATGTACAGTATTAAAAGTATTTTCATTACCATCGAGCTATAATCGATGGGCAGACCCCTATTGGGAAACCCCTGATTAGATGGTAAGTTATGAACCGAGCCTACAGTGGCCGAGCCTTATGAGCGAGCCCAGTTGGTCGAGATACAGAGCCTAGTATGGCCGAGCGCCTATTAGCGAGCCTACTATGGCAGAGCAGTTATATATATACCGAGTCTTATAGGGCCGGACAACTATTTTACTTATTATATTGAGAGAATTGAGTCAGTATCAATAGGTAAGCATATCTTCAGATTATCTTTGACTTCCAGCTACTTGCAGTTATTATATTATTAGTTCAGTTTTAGCTTTCAGTATATTGCCTTACATACTTAGTACATTATTTCATACTAACGTCCCTTTTTCCTGGGGGTGTTGTATTTTATGCGTGCAGGTCAGACAGACAGACGGGTAGGCTTCTCCAATAAGTGTTTTCCGAGTTTAGCTTGATCGGTAAGCTCCATGCCTTTCGGAGTTTCCGGGTCTAGAGCCTTATGTACATCTTGTATATATATGTATATATGTTATGAGTAGGTCGGGGAGCTATTCCGGTCATAGTATATCCATCAGTAGATGCTTGTAGACATATCCTGTCAGTTAGTGCAATATGTTGGGCTTGCAAGCCTTGTATGTATATTTTATTGGTTTGTCAGCTGTAATAGTTATGACGGCTTTGTTGGCCCAGTTCTATATTGACATTTAGTCAGTATTTGCAGTTGTCTGAAAATGTGGCCCACGGCGAAAGTGTGACATTATATGTTCAGAATCCCTTAGTTGCAAGTTGTTACGCAAGGATAGATGTGGCACCGGGTGTGCGTCTCTCCCCCCCATGTTCGGGGCATGACACGTTTGTTGTTGAACCCCTAGATATTCAAATTCTTGAGATGAGGTCTAGCGATAAGGAGGATCATGACAACATTTGTCTTGATGCTTTCATAGTCAAGTGAAGAGTGGTGTCCACCCCTGAGTCTTCTACTAAGCGACCTACTACTAGGTTGCAAGCAAAGGTAGCCTATGACTCTGCCCTTCAAAAGAGCAGAAAAAGCAGTAAGAAGAAAAAGAGGAGATTTATGAAAGACAATGTTATAGTGTGTGATACGGTTGTTCCTGTGGTTGAGATTGAGGAGCAAACAACAGAGGAACCTAGTTTCATTGTGAGGAGATCCTAGAAGAAGAAGGAATCTGCTTTCATAGAGAATGTTACAACCCCCAGTTCATAGTTGAAGGATGTTATGAGTGAGCCTTCAAGTTCTGATGAGGATGCGTTAGTCAAGTTTAAGGGAAAAGCAAAATCAAGTGGGGTAAAATCTGGCAAGAGAAAGTCCGAAACCGTTAAGGAAACTGGTTCTATGAAAAAGATGAGGACTGAATCCAGCTCTGTTTCAAAATGATTAAGGCACCAAAAGTTCTATTGGGTCATAAACAATTTCAGATATGGCTAGTATGAGACAAATTCTGGAGATGGTTGAGTTTCACAGTGGAGTCATCTATTCCAAATAGATGCACCCAAAGTGTATGAGGATGAGGTTCAAAGCTTTTATGCAAGCCACTTTCCTGTTGATACCGACCACATCTGTGCATTGGTGAATGAGGTAGACATTGTGTTTGATGTATGTTTACTTGGGGTGATTCTTAAAGTCCCTGCAGTTGGTGTGTCTAGTGTGAAAGATGCGTGTGGGTCTAACTTCTGGACTGTTGTGGTATAGGATAATGCGAACCAAAAGGGGGACCAAATTCACAATAAGGCCTTACTCTTTGTTTATCAATTATTCTTTGAGTTGGTAAACAAGGTTTTGCTGCCTCGTGCTGAGAGGAGGTCTGTGACCTCTAAGTCTGGCCTATTTATCATGGAGAAACTGGATGGGTTTTATCCTGTCAACCTGCATGTTGTCATGATCGAACATATGAAAAAGGTAGCAACATTCAAGGATGGAAATCATGGTATTCCATATGGGTTTCTGCTTACACAAGTGTTTGAGTTCTTCAAGGTGCCACTAAGGCAAGGCAAGATAGGAACCAAGAAGCATACCTTCTCAGAAACAACACTGGAAGAATGTGAGTACATCGAGAAGAATGGGGGGTTAGGAAGTACACCAACAATCTCACAGCTCATTAATGCTCAAAATAGTGCAACTGAGGAGATTCGAAGGTTGAAGGCTGGGAATGCTATCATGGAAGGTCAACAGGGCCAAGGGGCTCTGGAGTCGAATGAGGAAGTGACTCGTTTGACAAAAAAATGCTGATCTCAGGGCACAAGTGGAGAACTTGAAAGCAAAACTTCTCCATGAGCAAAAGTCGGCCAAAGCCCGAATAGACCTAGTTCTCCAAACTCTTACTGTAGCGTCCAAGCCCTCTACTCTTAGTGCCCCCAAAGTAACCCTTTCAATGACCAATTTCTGAATTGTCTCTTTTAGTTTTTATGAGTTGGCAGATGTTTTTGTTTCTTTTGCTATGATGTGGTTGGGATGTATCAGTACTGCTCCCGTTTTTAACAGTCCAATTCTGACTTTGCTTTTTAAGCAAAGGCATATGTTATATATATAAAATCTGTCCTCTTTTGTTATCTGAATGCTTGTGTTCTCTGTCTCTCTTCTCTATCATGTTGTGTGCACATATGTGGCATGAGTTAGCTAGGCTAGACTTATTTATGTTGTTTTTCTGCTTTGTGTATTTTTAATGATGCCAAAAGGGAGAAGTGTAATTGAAACAGAGATCTGATTAAGGGGGAAGCATCAAGTCAGGGGGAACTTGTGAAGTTCCTGTTACTTCATCAAGTTATTTTGCTCTAAATACATGTTATCAATATCTAAGTTTTACATCATCAAAAAAGGAGAAATTGATGGGTTTTCAATGTCTTTGTCTTATGTTTTGATGATCTAACAAACTTACTATCAAGAACCAGATATGGAACCTGACACACTTGGTACACATTACAAATGAACAGATTCCATCCAGGATTCAAGCTAATGTGAACTGCTGCAAGTGTAGAAAATAGAGAAACAAGTCAAGGACCTAATCCTTTATGTTTCCCTGACAGCAGTACAAAAGTCAACTATGCTAGAAAGTGACTGCCACAAAAATAGGGCACACAGTGCAGCAGTTCTGCAGTCACTTGTCCTTTGACCTACCAAGTTCTTACATCATTCAATTGATGTCATCAAGGGTGTATTAACAAGAGCATTATAATAAAACATCACTTGAACACTTGAGATTCACTTCAAGCATACAAGTCTTCTGCAAACATTGAACTTAACTCTCGAGAGCTTGAAGAACAAAGTTAAACGCTACTACGGACCAGTTCCTAAATCGAGTACTTTATTGTCCTTAGTTGAGTTGTAACTTTGTGATTGTTCTTATTGTAATTCCTAAATTGCTTATCTAGAAGTGTTGCTTAGGAACCCTTTTGTAAAACCATAAACTTTCTAAGTTTGTGTTGTGACTAGAGTTAGTCATAAGTTAAAGTCTTTGTAATTAATGAGTGACAAAGTGGCATGTGATAAGTGTATCACAAGTTAGTTGAGTTGAAGTCTTTGTAATAGAGTCATTACAAAGTATTTTGTAATAGAGTGTTTACAAGTTAGTGAAGTTGAAAGCCTGCAAATGTAGGTCGTGGTTTTTGTCCCTTTAAGTGGAATTTTTCCACGTAAAAATCCCGTGTTTCATTAGTATTCTCATAAAAAACTTATAGAAGATCAGATACTCTGTAGTTTGGTGGACTCATATAAACTACTAACAATTATGAAACGATACTCTACAACCACCCAAACAAGCTGTAAGTATTTGGTTTGCCTACTGTTCAACTACATGCTGGTATTCTTGTCGTGTAGTAGGATTAGGAATGCTTTGCGGCTATTGATTGATCAGAAAATGAGAGGTGTTTATACAAAGACTCTAAGGGGTAGAGTGAAGCTTCCCAGAAGTACAGAGTACCAACATAAAACAAAATGGAACAATCACTATATACTATCATAAGTCATGAGTAGCACTTGGAAATTGGAATTATACAACGTACTCATTCGCTGAATATTTTATAAAAAAAATTTACCTAAATAAATATGAATTTTAATAGGAGGTATTATCTTTTCTTAATAGATATTTCAAATAATTACTTTTTACTGCATGAGCATTTCTGTTGGTTTTTCCTTAATTTGAATGTAGGCGCCCATTAGGTAGCTTGCAGCAGCAGGTTCTTCGATTGTTTCCTCATTTTGTCAGCTTAGCCATCTTGGATTCATCTAAAACCTAATCATGATTGAAGGAACATTATACCCATACTAGTCTAGAAATGATTAAATGCATAACCAAAAACTGGCACATATTGAGCATAGAGATTTTTATAAGTGTTTAATTTTAATTTATTTCCATTATTTAGAGTCGAAATGTAAATCTAATATATGTTCCATAAAAAGGTAGAAATATTTTCTTTTGAATATGATCCCAGGGATACATGATGTAGATAAATTGCACTACTGCCTGCAGATTTCATAAATGTGAAACATATACATTTCTTCTGAAGGATAAAATTGAAGCCCTTGTAAGGCCAAAAAAAAAACACCTTTTAGGTGTTTCTTCTAAAAAATTACAGCCAGGTTACTCCCTGAATCTGGAACTCATCTCCGTTTTATTGAACAGAAGCAAAAAGTTTGAACTTTCAAAGTACAAAGTTCAGTCACGCATGAATTTAATAAATAAATACTAGGAGTACAATAAATATCCACTAAAACAAGCCCATTGACTCATTGAGTTAAATTGGTCATGGGTCGAGATTGGCTGGTGCCTCGTGCCTGGATTGTATTTAGTTCTCATAAGAAAAATCTAATGTCATTCCTTCATTTCTCGTCAACGTACATTTGATTTACCGGTTCAAGAAGTGTACACATTTTGATGCAGAATTATTTTAGATAAAAAAAGTTTGAGCTCTCATTTTGCAGTGAGGACTGAGGAGTAGAATACTGAATACCTCTTCTATATACAAATAATCCGCAACGTAATGCATCCTATACAGAAAGAATACTACAAGCCAGTATGAAATTGAAACAAGAATAACTAATGACATCCAAAAAGAATTAATGAAAATTGGTGAGCGTAAAGCGCCTGCAAGTCCCTGTCATGAATTTACACCTTTAGTTAGCGAGTGTCGTCTCATGGTATTGTAAATGTGATATTTGTCTTTGCAGCTTTATTTGTTCATAGAATTTTGCAATAAATTCCTCAGCCTTCATATCAATAGCTTCATCACCGGGACAAGTAATCTCCTCAGAGACCTCGCAGCTAGCATATGCATCCTCTTCATTTTCATCATCCATACAGTTGAAGAAACTTTTCCTAGGAACATCATCATTACCATTGTACATTTCATGATCTTCACGATCACGATCATTTTCAAAACCAAAGTCTAAGTCAAAATCGACTTGAGGTTTGATACAGGGGATGTTAGGCATCTTGAAACGCAAGGAAGCAGGACGATGCATCTTAACATGAATGATAGGGGTGTCATCAAAGGAAAGCTCACGCTCCCCATAATGTAGAGCACTACCGTACCCATAGTCGTTGCTATGTCGGAGACTTTTAATATATTTGGGAAGCAAACGGAGATCGGCCATAAGGTGTCTGTTCTTGAAAATGCCACCTTTTCTTGCCCATAACAAGGCCACGCGAAGAATGTTCCAAGCTCTACGACCAACCACAGATCTCTTCTTCTGCATTCTTGTTTTTTCTTGCATGGTTAGTGTAAAAGCAGTAAGTAGATGGCAACAATTGAAATAAAAGAAGATGGCAGTGGGAGCCAAAAATAAGAAAGAGCTTCGCTTTTTGTTCTTATGGTCTTTATGATTAAAGTGCTTTTAGAATGGGTTATGTTTTGTAGAGGGAGTGGGGAAGCTATATATAAAGAGGGAAGCAGTACAAGTTAAAAGTTGGGAAATGAGGAGTGATTTTATTTTGTGTCTCGCACTGTGTGATGCCTTTTGTATCTCACATATTTATGGATCCATATCTTACACATTTGGATCCACAAAATTCTGGGACCCATACAATTATGAAATAAAAAAATACCTCATATAACTAGTATTAGTTGTGTAAGGTACAAAATAAAATTTTTCGGAAATGAGAGTTTACTCAAAGTAACGCGGTTTAAGCGAAAAAACTGGACCCACGTTGTCCTAAATAAAACGCCAAGGGCTTAGTGTTAGTTGTTTGTACAGTGGGCGGTGTGAACTCGTGGAAGACACGCCTGTACCCAGCAGGAGTCAACCTGGCCCCAGCATTTCGCTACCAATCATTTCCTTCATTTCTACTTCTTTAATGGCAAAATAGCATAAATCACCCATAAACTTAGCTCAAATTATAAATATTCTCCTTTAACTATGCCCGATCTTAATTACTCTCCTCAACTTGACCTTTTGAGAGCCATTACCCCCCCTGATGCTGATGTGGCAAAAAGTATGGGTACACTCACCTGCCACATGGATTTTTCTGTCTATGTGGCATTTTTTTTTTGAAAAATAATTTTCTTTTTAAGAATATTACTTTTTAGATAATTTTTTTCGAATACTATTTATAATAAAACTTGGATAGAACTGCATTATTTAGGCTACAAATTTTTAATTGGTCAAAAATAATAAAGTTTTAGTTAATATTTTTTTGAATTTGACCTGAAAATAAAGATTTATACAATTGAAATAAATAGTCAAGGCATCTAAAAAGTTATAAAAAATACATAGTTTGAAATTAACTATTTGGCTATAATTTTTTATATAGCTATAAATTACAGTGCTATAATTTTTTTCTTTTTTCTTTTTTTACAGAATTTACCTAAAAAGGTAAAAATACAGAGTTGAAATAAATAGTCAATGCATCAAAAAAAGAAATAAAAAGAGTGTACAATTGCAAGAAATTACAAGTGCATATGTACACTCTTTTTACTTCTTTTTTTGATGCAATGACTATTTATTTTAATTATGTATTTTTTATAACTTTTTAGATGCCTTGACTATTTATTTCAATTGTATAAATCTTTATTTTTATGTCAAATTCAAAAAGTGATTAACTAAAAATTTATTAGTTTTGGCCAAATAAAAATAGCCTAAATAATGTAGTTATATCCAAGTTTTATTATAAATTTTATTTGAAAAAATTATCTAAAAAAGTAATATTCTTAAAAAGGTAAAAAAATATTTTATTTTTCAAAAAAATGCCACATATACAGAAAAATCCACGTGGCATGCGAGTGTACTTACACTTTTTGCCACATCAGTGTCTACGGGGGTAATGACCCTCAAAAGACCAAGTTGAGGGAGATAATTAAGTCCGGACATAGTTCAGGAAAGATACTAATAATTTGAGTCTAGTTTAGGGGTGATTTAAGGTATTTACCCTTCTTTAATCATATATTATGAGTAATAAATATAGCATAATGTTAGTACGTATCTGGTAAGAGTCTTGAGCAAAATTTGTACCTTGATTTAATATGAATTTAACTTACATATACTTATAGTATAACTAAATTTTTATATTATAAATATAATGTGATTTAACATGTTATAGCATGTTATTTAATTTATCATTGTTTTAGGTTGCCAGTCAATATTATACTACAATACAATTAAAAGTAAGTGACGAACCAGTACGGTATATTAATTCTTCCAGATTAGCACATAGGGTGTGATGGAAAAGAAATATGAACTAATTCAAAAACAGCTTCTACTTTTTTATTTTTATTTTCAATATTATGTTATAAAAACAAGTGAAAATGAATCTCTCACTCATGATTTATGTCTCTAAAGTTGAAATAGCATTGCACCTCAAGATAAAAATGACTATGTAAATTCGGGATGTACAAAGGATATAAATAAACTGCACCAACCTGATTATCCAAGTCAAATCGAGAAAAAATTCATGACTATGGTTTGGTGTTGGAAAAAAAAACCCGACCATAATTAATTTGGTTTATTTTAACTAAATAAAGTTAAATCGAAACCAAACCAACCCGACATTACATATATAAAAATTTTAGATATATTTAATATATAAATATACTTATGGTGATGTGCGTAACTTATAAATATTTCTTAAAAATTTTCATAATTTTACCTTTTAAGGTACTATTTCAAGGTTAGACTTAGAACTTTTGAATAAGTTTTATAGCCATTAACATTAATAAATTAAATAATGCTAACAAAAGCCCAAACCAAAATCAAATCAATACTAATGCTTACAAAAGATATTAAATACAATACTATGAATGGGAATGTATTAAATATCTATTTTTTTGTAATGTAATAATTTAGATAAAAATGCATAACATATTTTTGTTTTTTCTTTAGGGTTTAATCATATAATTAATACTCTCTTATTTGTCTAATTATTTTAGCATGACTTAGTACTTTTAGATTATGTTTATTTTATTATGGCTTTTTAATTACCAATTCTTGAATATTTTAGGATAATGCTATGACACATCTCATATTTTATATTATTTTCTTGAAAAATACTTTATATAGTTGTATCTTACTAGGATTAAAGAAATATTTTGACCACAGTTTATATATTTTATTCTACGAAGATTTTACTGAAAAAAATCCAAAAAAACTCAAATAACCCGAAAAACTCGAGTTTTATTGGTTTAATTTGGTTTTTAGATTTAATAACCCGATATAATTAATTTAGTTTGGTATATTATAAAATCTGAACCAACTTAACCTACGTGCAACTAATGTAAATGTTCTCAAAACCGAAAAGAAATTATGACATGCAGAGCCGCAGCTGTTTGTGTTTCTATTAGATGGGATTTTCAAATTGAGGTTGGAAAGTTTAAAAGCCAAGTGGTGCCAGCTAAATCTTTGTCTAATGCAAGGTACTTGAATAAGAATGCATTTTGTATCAAAATCAGGTAGCCCCAATTAAGGGTTTACAAAGGAAATCGATAAATCGCACCAACCCGATAATTCGAGTTAAACTGAGAAAAAAACCCGATTATGGTTTGGTTTGACTTGGTTTGGTATGGAAAAAAAAAATCCGACCATAATTAGTTTGGTTTGGTTTTAACTAAAGAAAGTCAAACCGAAACCAAACCAATGCGACATTACATGTATAAAAATTTTAGCTATATTTAATATATAAATATACTTATTGTGATGTAATTTATAAATATTTCTTAAAAAATTTCATAATTTTTTCTTTTAAGGTATTATTTTTGGACTTAGAATTTTAAATGATTCAATAAGTTTTATAGCAATTAACATTAGTAAACTAAATAATGCTAACAAAAGCCTAAACCAATATCAAATAAATACTAATGTTAACAAAAAACATTCAATTCAATACTATGAACGAGAATATATTGAATATTTATATTTTATTTTGCAATAATTTAGATAAAAAATGCATAATCTTTTTTTATTTTTCTTTATTAGCGTCTAGTCATGTGATTAACACTCCCTTATTAGTCTATTTATTTTATCATGACTTATTACTTTTAGATTATGTTTATTTTTATTATAGCTTTTTAATTAGCAATATTTATATTACATAATTTTATTGTCTTTATTGTTGAATATTTTAGTATAATGCCATGACACATTTCATATTTTGGATTATTTTCTTGGAAAATATTTTGTATAGTTGTATCTTACTAGGATTAAGGAAATATTTTGAGCATAATTTATATGTTTTGTTCTACGAAGGTTTTACAGGGAAAAAAACCCGAAAAACCCGAAAACCTGAGAAAAATCGAGAGCGAAAAATCCGAATTTTATTGGTTTGGTTTGGTCTTTAAATTTAATAACCCGATATAATTGGTTTGGTACGTACACCCCTAGACCCAATAACTGCCTATTGAGAGTTGTTGGCTGACATATTTGGCCTCTAAATTTTGATACGATGCATTTCTTATATCAGCACAAATATGCAGGCATTTGTACTACTACTTATTTATTACTCTAAAAGAATTCCTACTAGTACCCTCAACCAAGTTGTACAGATCACTATAAATTTTTTGGCTCTGGTGACGAGCGAATTCACTGCTTTCCTAGTGTACATGTTAGGTATAAACTCGGTATATACTACTAACTATTTTTCATTGTTTTGTTCGAAAGCACAATTTTGAATTTTTTTTTTTTAAATTTGTTGAAAACAGGCCACTAAATTTTCTTTATGGTTTACCCTGTAAACCAAATATTTATACTCCCTCGGGTTCAAAATAAGTAATTTTTGGCATTTTTTTTGTGGTACAAAATAAGTAATTTTTCCAGTTTACAAGAATGCATTAATTATTTTTTTCCTACATTTCATTCGGAGTAAATAGTATTGGAATATACGTAGAGAGAAGTGGCTATCATATATGTAACTTAACTACGGTTAGTATGTTAGTTAGATACTTAACCATAGTAAGTAGTTAGAGTTAGTTGGAGTTAGCAGATTGTATATATACTACCTTAGCCTAGAATCAACGTAACAGTGTATATACTTTCTTCTCTGAAATGAAGTAACAGTCTACTTCTTCACTCTTCTTCTCATTACTCCTTCTTTCTTCTGATTCAACAATCGCCATAGATGAACTCTTAATATGGTATCAGAGCACGGTTAATCGAGTCTGAGTTTGGCTGTGATGAATCGAATTGAATCAATCTCTATAGCAGATCTGTTCAATTAAGCTAAGTCTCGATCTGCATGTCATCCTTTGCAAGCTAATGGTTTAAGATCTGTTCGATTGAGCCTCAATCCCTGACAATTCATTGCATCTGTTCATAGATTTCTAGGATAAGCTCACTTCAAACGTCTGCAACAATGCCGGCTACTGAAGAAATTGTTGAAAATTGAGCTATAAACTCAGTAGATCAAGTTGATCATCATCATCCTCTGTACATTCATCCATCCGATACACAAGGTTCAGTTCTAATCTCTATTCAGCTACTAGGATCTGAAAATTACTCGGTTTGGAGTAGATCATTGAAAATAGTTTTTCATGGTAAAAACAAATTAGGTTTTATTCTAGGCACATGAAAAAAGAGTAACTATGATGTTAGCCTTCATGATCTGTGGGATAGGTGTAATGCAATAGTGCTGGCTTGGATTATGAATACAGTAGCACCTAATTTGATTAGTAGTGTTATCTATGCCTCTGATGCCTATACGGTTTGGGAAGATCTTAGAGAACAATTTGATAAAGTAAATGCGTCTAGAGCTACCTTTCTACATAAGGAAATTGCTACCCTAACACAAGGAGTGTCATCTGTGTCAGTGTATTTTTTCCGTTTGAGAGAACTTTGGGATGAGTATGAAACCCTCACTCCACCACCTTCTTGTGGCTGCCCTGAGTCTAAGAAACATGTAGAACACTATCAACTTCAAAAGCTCTATCAGTTTCTAACAGGACTAAATTACTCCTATGAGAATGCTAAAAATCAGGTGCTTATGACTAGACCCTTACCAAATATGAATCAAGCCTACTCCATGATAATCAATGTTGAAAGTCAAAGGATTAGTGGAAAAAGTATGAATAGTGCTAATGACAACAGTAAAGCTAATGATATGATGAGTAACAGAGCTCATGTTGGTGGCCATAATGGAGGATATCATAATGCTGGAGGCTACACTAACACCAATACTAACTACTCTGGAGGCTACAAACCTAGGAATTCCTTTAACAAGTAACCAGTTCAATATGACTACTGTAAGGGTAGAGGTCATACAAGGGAAGTCTGCTTCAAACTTCATAGATATCCTAGTGATTTCAAGAACAAGAGAAGAGGAGGATCTTTCAATGCCCAGACAAACAATGTGAATAGTAATCTGGATCCCATGGAGAATAACTACAGAAGTGTATCTTCAGAGGTACAAGGTTCTCAAGTCAACTGTCCTGCTCCTGCTCAGTTCTTCACTCCAGCACAATATTAGCAAATTCTACAGATGCTGAATAAGGGTAAAGAAGTTGAACCTGTTGCCAACTCAGCTACTTCAGAGACAACAGGTATTTTACATGCCTTTATGTCAACCTTGATGGATCATAATTGGATAGTAGACACAGGAGCTTCTAATCACATGGTGCATAGTTTGAATTTGTTGGACTCTTATGAAGAAGTGTCAAAGAAGGATAAAAATAAGGTTCAATTACCCACTGGTGAACAGGCCTCTATTACACACACTGGAATTTGTTCTTTCTTCAGGAATAAGAAAATAAAGAACATTCTCCACATTCCAGACTTCAAGTATAACTTACTGTCAGTGTCTAAGATCATAAAAGAGCTAAGATGCTTAGTGGCATTCTTTCCTAACTTTTGTGTGTTTCAGGAACTCTTCAGTGGAAAGGTTGTGGGGATTGGTAGAGAGGAGCTTGGACTCTACATCCTCAAGGCTGCAGACAGACAGGTTCCTGGTCATCATACATCACCAAGTGCAAAGATTACTATTAGTACAAATAAGACTGGTAGTCTAAGTAATGTTAGTTCATGTACTGATTCTTCCTTGTGGCATAGAAGATTAGGACATGCTCCTCTAAAGGTCTTACAGAAATTACATAAACTTGAAGGTCTACTTAGAACTGAACATCACCACTGTACTGTATGCCCTATTGCAAAACAACCAAGACTACCTTTTCCATTTAGTACTTCCTGCTCTACATCTAGTTTTGATCTTGTTCATGCAGATGTGTGGGGTCCATATAGATCATCCACTCATGATGGTAAGAGATACTTCTTAACATTGGTGGATGATTTCTCTAAATATATATATATGGATCTTTCTTTTGACTACTAAGGCAGATACAATAGTAGTTTTAAAGAATTTTCTAACTATGGTGGCAAATCAGTTCAAAACTGCAGTTAAGTGCCTTAGAACTGACAATGGGACTGAATTTGTGAATGATCAAGTTTAACATCTGTTGCAAAGTCTGGGAATCCTTCATCAGAGCTCTTGTATATATACACCCCAACAAAATGGGGTGGTTGAGAGAAGGCACAGAAGCATTTTGGATATGGCTAGAGCTCTCAGATTTCAAGCCTATATGCCATTAAGGTTTTGGGGAGAATGTGTATCTACTGCAGTGTATCTTCGGAATAGGTTACCCATTGGACCTCTTTAAGGAAAGTCTCCTTTTGAAGTGCTATTACAGCAGACTCCGTCTCTACATCATCTCAGAGTGTTTGGAAGCTTATGCTATGCCACAAAAGTGCAAAAGGTTGATAAGTTCAGCCCCAGAGCAATTCCAACAGTTCATATGGGGTATTCAACTTCTCAAAAGGGGTATCTTCTCTATGATTTACACTCCAAAGAGTTCTTTGTGAGTAGGGATATTGTTTTCAAAGAAGATATATTTCCATTTAAGCATGTGCACCTTGGAAACTCTCCATTGTTTCTTGTACTAGAATTTACAGACCTCTCACCTGAACAGCATACCACTACTATTCATCCCATAAATTCACCTATTTCTCCCATTCCTGTTTCATCTCCCACTTCTTCTATTCCTTTTCCATCTCCTTCTTCCAGTTCAATTCACTCTGACACTTCTGAACCACCTCTCACTACACCTACTCCTTCATCCTCAATCTCTACTGAAGGTCTCAGAAGACCATCTAGACCCTCAAACCCTCCTATATGGCTAACAGATTATGTAGTTCAATCCAAAAACTCCACCTGCTCCTATCCTATCTCACACCATGTGTCCTACAATCACCTATCTTCAGAGTACAGGGCCTCCCTTGCTACCTACTCAGCCATTGTTGAGCCTAGCACCTTCAAAAAGGCTAGTGATGATCCTAAGTGGGTTGAAGCCATGCAACTTAAAATTTCAGCTTTACAAGACAACAATACCTGGTCCTTAGTTGATTTGCCACAAGGAAACGTTCCTATTAGATGTAAGTGGGTCTTCAAAGTCAAGTACAAGTCCAATGGTGATGTGGAAAGATATAAGCCCAGACTAGTAGCTAAAGGCTACAGTCAACAAGAGGGCCTAGACTATACTGAAACATTATCTCCTGTGGCCAAGATGGTCATAGTGAGAGCTGTAGTTGTTCCAGCTGGTACATCTTCCAAATGGATGTCCATAATGCTTTCCACCAAGATGACCTTCAGGAGGAGGTCTACATGGAAGTTCTAGATGGCTTTTCAAGCCAGGGGGAGACTAAGCAAATGTGTAAGCTGCATAAATTCTTGTATGGCCTGAAGCAGGCCCCTAGGCAGTGGAACCTTAAGCTAACAGAGGCACTCTTACACATGAGATTCATTCAAAGTCACTATGATTATTCCCTCTTCACACAGAGAAGAGGAGATGATCTTGTAGTTATTTTAGTCTATGTGGATGACTTGCTGGTAACTGGTAGCAATTTGCTCATCATCCAACAAGTTAGAAAAGAGTTGCAAGAGAGATTTAAAATGAAGGATCTAGGAGAGCTAAAGTATTTCCTTGGAATTGAATTCTCAAAATCAACAAAGGGTATCTTAATGTGCCAAAAGAAGTATGCTCTAGAGTTGGTGTCTGAACTTGGTTTGGCAGGAGGGAAAACAGCTCATACACCTCTTGAATTCAACCACAAACTCACTTCTGTAAAGTTTGATCAAGCAGTGAAAAACAATGATCCTGAAGATATACAACTTGAAGAAAAGGGCAACTATCAGAGGCTAGTTGGGAGGCTTATATATCTAACAATGACAAGGCCAGACATAGCCTTTGTGATGCAGGTACTCAGCCAGTATATGCATGCACCTAAGGTATCTCACATGGAAGCTGCCAAAAGAGTAGTGAGGTATATCAAATCTACACCTGGATTGGGGTTATTCATGCCAACAGGTAGGTGTAGCAATCTAGTAGCCTACTGTGATTCAGATTGGGGAAGCTGTGTTGAGTCTAGGAAATCAATCACAGGGTATGTGATCAAGTTTGGTGATGCATTGATCTCTTGGAAATCAAAAATACAAAGTACAGTGTCTAAAAGCTCAGCTGAAGAAGATTTCAGGAGCATGGCAACCACAGTAGCTGAAATTGTGTGGCTAGCTGGCCTCTTCAAAGAATTGGGAGTGGACATCACTTTGCCTGTGCCTCTACACTGTGACAGTAAGGCAACAATTCAAATTGCTGCACACCCTATCTTTCATGAACGTACCAAGCATATAGATATTGACTACCATTTTGTAAGGGAAAAACTAATACAAGGTCTTATACAAACGCAACATGTGGGAACAACAGAACAACTAGCAGTTGTGCTGACTTTAGCTCTGTGCAGGCCACAGCATTACTATCTTCTCAACAAGCAGGGAATGAAGAATGTGTTTCATCCCTCAACTTGAGGGGGAGTGTTGAGAGAAGTGGCTATCATATATGTAATTAAACTACAGTTAGTATGTTAGTTAGATACTTAACCATAGTAATTAGTTAGAGTTAGTTGGAGTTAGTAGATTGTATATATATATATATATATATATATATATACTACCTTAGCCTAGAATCAATGTAACAGTGTATATACTTTCTTCTCTGAAATGAAGTAACAGTCTGCTTCTTTACTCTTCTTCTCGTTACTCCTTCTTTCTTCTGATTCAACAACTGTCATAGCTGAACTCTTAACAATATATGTTAGGAGTGTTTATGTGAAGAGATAATAAAGGTTAATATAATTAATTTTATTGCTAATTAATATTAAAAGGTGAATTTATGAAAACAGTTAGAAAAACACTTATTTTAGATACGAGGGAGTAACATTTTTTCTCCTCTTTTGTGGTGATATAGATATGCGGGCTTATTGTTGGCTTTTAGTGAGACGAGAAATACATGCGGCGATTGATTGAAAGAAATTAAATACGTGTTTAACGCGAATCTAAGTGGTCAAATGAAGCTTCCAGGAATACAAGTACCAAGAAGATATAAATATACTAATAGATCTAATATAATTTGTTGAAACACTTGAATATAGTAGTACCATTTTTCCAGAAAAGAAGAAAATGAAGGTATATTGATTTTTCTTTGTTGGAGAGTATGAATATGGAGTGGATTGTGGTTTTTTGTCAAGTTGGTGGAATGTAGCCGTGCATGCATTGGCCTGTAGGAAGCTGCTTCTCCCTATTTCCTGCCCGGTGCTATATATATATATATATATATATATATATATATATATATATTAACGTTGGGGCAGTACTATCATATTTTAATTTTGCCGTGGATTCATGTAGAAGTGTCTCATGCTAGGGACATCGTATAGTATCCTCAAATAGTTCATAAATAAGTACTCCGTTTCAATTTATGTAAATCTATTTCTTTTTTATACCGTGCTAAAAAGAAATTCCTTTCTATATTTGAAAACAATTTATCTTTATGCAATGATTTATTGTCACAGAAAATATATGTGCTTCATTTTACATCACATATTCAAAAAAAATTTGTTTCTTAAAATTCGTGTCCAATCATACGGGTTCACCTAAATAAAAAACGAGGGAATAGTAATTAATTAAGACGGTAACAGCCATTTGAAGACATAATGATTCTTTAAACGAAGAAATATTGGGTTTTGTTATTAAAGAATTTGTATGGTAAAACTATAGGCTAGATTAAACAACGATATGATCATCCACCGTTCTCACTTGTGAATTATTATTCATGTATGTAATCCGTTAAAATATGTACTAATTGTTTTATTTCTAGGTAACGTATCCCACTAATCATTAATCCCTTCGGTCCAAAATAAGTGGTTTTTTGAATGTTTTCATACATATTAAAAAATTCACCTTTTAGCATTAATTAGCAATGGAATTGACGATATTAACCTTTACTATCTCACATAAACACTCCTAACACATATTCCAACACTATTTACTCCAAGGACAATGTAGGAAAAAAATAATTAATTCATTCTTGAAATCTGAAAAAATCACTTATTTTGGACCACAAGAAAAAGGCCAAAAAATCACTTATTTTGGACCGGAGGGAGTAATACTTATCGACAATTATCTTTTTATGTAATTTGATGGTGTAAAAAAGAATTAATAAGTGTATAAAAATTAATAATGTATAAAAGTTAACTCAATAGATAATGTTTTACACTTAGTGAAAGTGAATAAATAAAGTACAAACTTTACCGTAATATCAACAATAATGACATTATTTTAAAAGGTCCTGAGGAATAAGCCGTTAATGACACGGGTAGATTAGGCAGAAATTTGTCGTTCTCTTGATATGTTAAAATAGATAAGCAAAAGTAACAATATATTTTTAGTGTGACAGACAAGTAAAAAGGATAAATTAAGGATCGACCAAGTAAATTAAAATATTACAGGACACACACATATATATATAAAATAATTAAATCGCAGTCATAGCAGAGATTAAGACACAATTATGTAATTAATCTAGAGTTAGAGTTTAAGGAAGCGTACCGTTAAACTCCATGGATTCAGCAACGACAGCAACCATCGATCAAGCCTGAGACCGACTACCACGATCCACTAGCTACGCGTTCTCATAGCTCGAAGAACTTGACTAATGGGATGTCTACCGTTATCACGTATTCAAGAGGCAAAATACGCTAGGGTTTTCCAATAGCTATGAAAAGGGGGATTAACCTCTATTTATAAAGAGTGACTACCCATCATATGTCAATAGTTATTGAGCCTCACTTATCCACACACACAATATTTAATATCAAGATTTTTATTTATCCACCACTTAGGCCACTTCACTATCCTTTCAGGTTATAACCAATTAACGTAAGTCCAAATTCCAACATTTTTCCACTTGGACGCCAATGTTAATTGAGGACAAGAAAACAATTTTAATACTTTTGAGTTTTGAGAAGAACATTTTAAAAAAAGATTTTAGACTCTATAGTGGCCACACTATTCACATATCCATGGATAGAGTGACCCATATAACAGTCCATCTAGTCTCAATAGAGAACTCTAACAATGAATCATAGCAGGCATCACACCATTTAAAGGCATGAATTCTATCTACGACCACAGATGCTAGAATTTCCATCAACATGGTTCAAACATGTGTGCTAAGCATATTATCTTTCTAATCAAGGTGAATAGAGTCACACCTCTTAGAAAGAAATAATACTCCAAGTGATATTATAACCATATTATCTGATCAGGAGCCTCCAAGTGACACAAAATTATATCACCTCAGAAGGTTTTCCTTGTGCCTTACCCAGTGTAATCAAGGCAACGAGCAGCAAAACTCACAGATACCATGAGTTTATGTAATATCCAATTGGAAATAAAAATAAATAAATTATCACGTTAATCAATAAGAATAACAAATATCAAATAACACAAGCTTGCATAAAAATAAAATTTATTAAAAGCAATATCTCTGTCAGCAATTATAAAGTAACTCCTACTGACTAAAGCACATCAAAATACTCTAAAATACCCATATGTTTAGCATGTTCATTAAACACTATAGGCCTAAGACCTTTAGTCAAAGGATTAACCAGCATAGATTCTGTGCTAATATGCTCAATACATATATCACCTTCTTTTACCATGTCTCTAGCCTTACGAAACTTAAGGCTAACATGCTTAGAGCCTCTAATTCTCTTGTTATTATTAGAGAAGAACACAGCTGCACTGTTGTCACATAAAATAGTCATCGGCTTAGGTATAAATTCCACAATTTGTAATTTAGTAAGAAAATTCTTCATCCAGACAACATGTGAAGCAGTCTCAAAACAAGCAATAAACTCAGCTTCCATTGTAGATGTAGCAGTGATGCTCTATTTCTCACTTTTCCAAGAAATAGCACATCCACCCAACATAAAAATATACCTAGAAGTTGATTTCATAGTGTCTTGACAATATGTAAAATCATAATCCGAATATACGAAAAGATCCAAATCATCAATCTTTTTGTACACAAACATGAAGTCTTTGGTGCGTTGTAGATATCTCATCACTTTCTTTGCAGCCACCCAATATGTCCACCCATGATTAGAAAAAAATCTTCCCAACATGTTAACAGCAAATGCAATATCAGGCCTTGTGCAAACCTGTATGTACATCAAACAACCAACAACACTTACATATGGCACATCTTTCATGGTTCTCATTTCAACTTCATTTTTCAGATATTGATATTTACTAAGTTTATCCCCTTTTACAACAGGTGCAACACCGGGGCTACAGTCTTGTATATTTAAATTTTTAAGAACACTCTCAATGTAGGAACGCTGTGATAAACCCAATAAACTACATGACCTGTCTCTTTTATTCTATCCCAAGAACAAAAGAGGCTTCACCAAGATCTTTCATATTAAAAGACCTTGACAAAAATTGTTTGGTCTCATTTATCAAGCCCAAATCATTTGTGGCTAGCAGAATATCATCAACATAGAGAACCATAATAATGAAACTACCATTAGCTATTTTAAGATAAACACATTCATCAAACTTATTTTCTACAAATCAAAATTTTGTAATAATTTCATCAAGTTTCAAGTACCACTGCCTGGAGGCTTGTTTAAGCCCATATATAGATTTGTTAAGCTTGCACACTATATGTTTTTTACCAGCTTCTTTAAATCCTTCATGTTGAACCATGTAAACTTCTTCAAGAAGACTCCCATTCATGTCACGACCTAAGTTCTCTCTCCGTGAACTATCGTGACGGCACCTAGTCTCTACGACTAGGTAAGCCTAACAATTTACGGAAAGAGAATTTAAAAGTACAGAAACTAGCCATCTAACAAGTAAATATAGATAAAGTATTTAAAATACCGCTTGACATATACAATAACACTCTCTCAAACTGAACATAGCACTCCCAAAACTCGGAATCTCATGAATCACAAGCTAAAGAAAAATACATAAGGTTTCTAGCTCCAGAATTCTAATAACAAGGGAAATACAAAGAAAAGCATACAATAGAAGGGAAAGTAGAGAGGGACTTCTAGGTCTACGAACACGGCAGATATACCTTGAAGTCTCTGAATCGTCTCACCTCACGGATAGTATGGTTGAGCAAAAAAAACTGGATCTGCATACGAAAAACATGTGCAGGAAAGGACATGAGTACACCACGGCGGTACCTAGTAAGTGCCAAGCCTAACCTCATTCGATTAGTGACGAAGAAGATCAGGGCCCTACCGATCATATATGTATATATAATAGGGTAAAACAATAAGAAATATGACAGTATAGTTGAACTACTAATAGTCAATAAAGATGAAATCACATAAACAATTAACTTAGTACACAGAGAAAAGCAACAGGGGATCACCCAGGATCACGTCTCATAGTCCCAAACGTAAATGTGCAGAGGATCCCCCGATATACTGTCCCATAGTCCAAATTGTAAATGTGCAAGGGGATCACCCGGAATACCAATCCGTACTCCCAAAATAAATACACAACAGTCTCAACAAGAAAATTTACAGTTCTATACAAGTTCATATCAAGAAAACAGGTAATTCTACCCTAAACATGCTACACAGAATTCAAGTAAAATAGCTAAGATAGTTAAGTCACGTAAGCATGCTTTCCTAGGCTAGGAAGGAGGCTTCAAATACTAAGTATTTCTCAATTAAAGGAAAAACATAGATATTTACTAAATGGAAATGAGATTTTTAATAATTAGCACGTGTATGCACTCGTCACCTCACATACATGACATTCATATAACAACAGTACCAAAATCCTAAGGGGAGTTCGCCCCATATAAGGTTAGACAATTCACTTACCTCAAACCAAGCTCAAATCAAATCTGAAATCACGCTCTTGCCACGAGTATCCAACTCCTAGTGGCCCAAATCTAATCAAATCAATTTTATAATGTAAACATAATTACAAACAACTAGTTTAGCTAAAAGAGTCAAAGCTAAGGCAAGAAAATAGAAAAATGCCCAAAATTCCTCCCCGGGCCCCACGTCTTGCAATAGGGTAAAATTTACAGGTTATGAACACTCATTCACTCACGAGTTCACTCGTACAAAAATCATCCCAATCCAACGTCAAATTCTCATTCAAAACTCAGATTATCCATTGGGAACTTTTTCCCCCATTTCCAAACTTATACCCTCAAATTCCTTTATCAGATGAGAAAAATAACAATAGACTAATATATTATAACCAAATTAGAGTTATAATTCGTTACCCAATAGTTCTCCTTCAAAATCTCTCAAGAAACCACCTTCTACTCTCCCGAGCTCAAAAATCAATTTTAGAAGTTATGAACTCAAATCCTCGATTTCGCTCTTTTCTACCCAACGATTTCTGCTTCTGCGAGGGAAAACCGCACCTGTGGTCCCGCTTCTGTGGCTCAAACTCCACATCTACGGAAATTTATTAAGCCTCTAGCTTATCGCACCTGTGCTCCTTTACTCGCAAATGCGGTTCCTCTTTTGCGGTCCTTGAGCCGCATATAAGACAATTGATCTCCAAGCCTCATACTACATCTGCGGTCACTAAACCGCTTCTGCGGCATTGCACCTGTGGTCCAAACTCCAACGGTGCAAAACCAACTGGTTCAACACATCAGAAAATTGGCTAAGTCTGAATTTAATTCCGTTAAGCATCGAAACTCACCCGAGGCCACCGGGACCTCAACCAAATATGCCAACCGATGCTAAAACATCATGCAAACTTAGTCGAACCCTCAAATCACATCAAACAATTCTAAAATTACAAATTACCCTCTAGTCCAAGCCTAATGAACTTGAAATCTCAAGAATTTTACAACCGATGCCGAAACCAACGAAACCATGTCTGATTGACCCTAAATTTTTCACACAAGTCATATTTAACATCACAGACCTATTCCAACTTCTGAATTCGGATTCGACCCCGATATTAAAATTTTACTATTGATCCGAAAACTTTAAAAATTCAATTTTCAACATTTCAAGCCTAAATAAGCTTCGAACCTCCAATACACAATCCGAACATGCCCTAACCCCAAAATCATCCAACAGAGCTAACGGAATCGACGAAATTCTATTCTAAAGCCTCTTCACACTGTTCTGACTACAGTCTAAATTCTAAAGTTTAAGCTCTCGTTTAGGGATTAAATGTCCCAAAATACTCCTAAACTCAAAACGAATCATCCCGACAAATCACAATAGCAGAAATAAACACGAGGTAAATAGTTAATAGGGGATCAGGGCTTAAATTATCAAAATGACCGGCCAGGTCATTACAATTCAAGAAAATAGTTTTAATATCCATCCGGTGCAACTCTAGATCAAAATGGGCCACAAGAGCCATCACAATTCTAAAAGCATCCTTAGATGAAGCAGGAGAAAACATTTCTTTATAATCAATACCTTCTTTCTGTGTGTAACCCTTAGCAACCAACCTTGCTTTATAACGGTCTATATTCCCCTTGGAGTCTCTTTTGGTTTTAAACACCCATTTACAACCAATAGGCCTAAAACCTACAGGCAATTCTACTAACTCCCACACTTTATTGTGTGCCATGGAGCACATTTCATCTTTCTTTGCCTCGCACATTTATCAACAAAATAGCTTGAGCATATGATAAATGATTAGTCAACTCTCCAGTATCACTAAGATTTTCAGTCACATACACGATAAAATCATCAGAGATGGCAAACCTTCTTTCTCTTTGTGACCTGCAGAGTGGTTCATTGTGTATATTTTGCTCAGGAACTATGGGATTTGCGTCGTTGTACCCTTGATTTTCCCCTTCATGAATAGGTTGGTTTACCACCTTTTTATGTACAACTGGTACAGGGAAAATGACTTCCTTCTCTTTTAATATAATTTCCTTACCACATGAACAATCACAGTCACAAACATCATGCTCAAGAAATTTTGCATTAATAGCCTCAAGATTCTAGTGTCATGCCCAAGACAGAAAAACCTAAAACCTTTAGAATGATCATGATAGACTATAAAGAAATAACTGGTAGTTTTAGGATCAATTTCTTTTCTGTGGGTGAATAAATACGAACTGTAGCTTGACATCCCTAAATATGAAAATGATTCAAGCTAGGTTTTCCGGTTGTCCATAGTTCAAAGGGAGTTTTCAAGACAAATTTTGTAGGAACTCTATTAAGGATATAGCTAGCTGTTTTTAAGGCTTCTCCCCAAAGATACTTAGGTAGCCTAGTCCTTGATATCATACTTCTCACCATTTCCATGAGAGTACGATTCCGTCTTTCAGCCACACCATTCTGCTCAGGAGTACCTGGCATGGTATATTGTGCTACTATCCCACATTCTTGCAAAAAATAAAGCAAAAAGCCCTATACATTGACCAGACTCATCATATTTTCTATAGTACTCACCACTACGGTCAGACCTCACTATATTAATGGACTTCCCAAGCTATTTTTCAACTTTAGTCTTATAAATTTTAAACTTATCAAGTGCTTCAGATTTTTCTTTTAAAAGATATATATAACAGTATCTTGAAAAGTCATCAATAAAAGTAATAAAATACTTATGTCTGGCCAAAGTAGGTACATAAGGACCACTAATATCAATATGAATGATTTCTAAGAGTTCAAAGCTCCTAGTAGAACCCTTTCCCTTAACCTTGGTCATTTTACCTTTAACACAATCCACACAAGTTTCAAATTCCTTTGGATCAAGAACAGGTAAAATATTTTCCTTTACCAATCATTCAATTCTTTCTTTAGAATATGACCAAGACACCTATTCCATAACAGGTAAGACGTTTTATTCATAGTAGACCTTTGTGGGCAATATTCTCAACATGAATTATAGAAAAAATTTCATTCAACACATTCCAGCGATATTGACCATCACTTAAAAAAGCATGAGCAACAATATCTGAATCATAGGAAATTTTAATAATACCATTATTTTGTTAAAATGAACAACCAGCTTTATCCAAAAGTGAAACTGAAACTAATTTCCATCTCATAGACGGTACAAAAACAGTATTTTCTAAAAGAATACTAGAATTATTTTTAAAAGGTAAAATAGATGTCCCTATAAAATCTACTTTTGCTTTGAGTCCATTTCCCACAACAACACTTTCTTCATCCTCTTTTGGCTTATGTCTGCTTACTAGATCCTGCAAGTCATTGGTTACATGAACACTTGCACCACTATCCAACCACCAGGAATTCAAATGAATATGAACAAGACTAGTTTCAAAGCAGACAAAATCTAAAAGATTACCTGATTTCTTTTTTAGAGGACAACCATCTTTCTTATGACCTACTTGTTGTCAATCTCAACACTTGAATTCTTTCTTAATTACAGCTTAAGGACCAAGAGGATTATGAGACTAACATTGGTTAATACCAGGCTTATTAGTATGACCACTATTACCACCTAGATGATGAGATTGACCATGTTTCCTTTTGTGAAATTTGGATCCACCTTTTCTTTTATAAGAGGGATAATCAATTGATCTAGACGAACTAACAAAGTTCACTACACTCTCAACTTTCTCCTTTTGGATCCTTCCTTCCTCTACGACACAAATAGTAATAAGCTCACCAACACTCCACTTATCCTTTTGTGCATTATAGGTTGTCTTAAGTTGGTTAAACTACCCGGGAAGGGAACTTAAAGATTGGTGAACAAGAAAATCATCGGTAATGGTTACACCTAAATTGTTCGGTTTGGTAGCAATGTTAACCAATTTCATAATATGATCACGAACACTACCTGCAAGGTCATACTTTATGGTAGACAGGGAATCAGTAGCAATGTTGTTTAACATCTGCAGAATTTGGTTGGTTCTAAAAATCAGTATACTTCCACCTAGGCAAGCCAGTAGGTAATTGATTAACTGTGTCAATCCTTGATAAACTACAACAAGACAAGGCCTAATTAGGGCTTCTCATCTGAGAAATATGTGATGAAGCAACCTGCCCTAACGCTAAATTTAATTCAAACTAAAACCAGTATCTGAAGTCATGCTAAACGATTTGCTTCTTTTTGAGGAGGCATGTTTGAGCCTTTTAAACTGCTATGTGTTTTGTTTGTCGCATTAGAATTTTATCCTTTCAAACTCTGAAAAGCCCCAATCTCCTTCCTTTTCAGGACTAGTAGTCCCAAATGCCTCCGAGACTGATAGGATTAGGATGGGTAATGGAATGCAATAAGTAACGATACTATTTCGTATTTTAATACCTTAACGGGGTGGGAAGGGTAGATATGGACATGATGACCGGTGCGCTAATACCACGTGCAACCCCTCTTTTGAGGAGTGATTGCCGGGTATTGCATTGATGTGATCCATATTATTTATAAACCTAGGACCCCCTTTCCCTTTACTTGTTTATGTTTATTTTTCAGAACTGTTTAAACCATTCCCTCAAAATTTTTTCTTTCTTTATTTTCTTCAAACTTTCAATTCACTTGCAACATTATGTGTCAATCCCCTTCTATTTGAGACCTCTATCTGCTTACTAGTTATTTAAAGTCACAATTGTAATATGGCCGGGAACCACATTAGTGGATCTTAGGGGGTGCCTAACACCTTCCCCTCGAGATAATTTCTAGCCCTTACCCGAACTCTGGTTTTCCAACTCAAACCCTTCTCTAGTGTCCTAATGCACTTTAATCATTAGGTGGCGACTCTTCACTTTAAACCTAAATTCCCAAAAGGGAACGAGTTGTCCTCCCAAATGTCATAAACCCAATTTTGCCTTTAGAAAAAGGGGGCATCGACATCACGGCGACTCTGCTAGGGAACTTCTTTAGGCTTTTACCATTTCATGTTACTTGTGACTTTACTTCTTCTTTATTGCCTTTATTTAATGTATTTATCTCGTTTCTACTACGAAACTGACTTGGCCCTTTGTTTCTTTTCTTTAATGCTTTCTTTTACCGCTTTCCTTCAATATTGTTGTAATTATGAGCAATTATCTTATTCATTACTTTATGAACATACATGACAACTGGTTTCATTCTTGTAATTGCATATTCAACATCATATTACACTCATGACAAACAAAATACTATAACAACGCTTATAATGAATGGTTGCGCCCTTCCGATATTATCACCCCCTAAATTTGGCAAAGGCATATTTGCGGTAAAACCAGTCGATCAATAGT
The DNA here is from genome assembly GCA_026770625.1 of Nicotiana glauca. Taxonomy (NCBI): domain Eukaryota; kingdom Viridiplantae; phylum Streptophyta; class Magnoliopsida; order Solanales; family Solanaceae; genus Nicotiana; species Nicotiana glauca. Next base: position 268,240 of record MU684475.1, read on the forward strand.
GTAGTCGACGGTTTCGTGCCTTTCCTTCTTGAGTTGTCCGCTCAAGGGTACCGGTCTAACACCCCATAGAAACCTTACTCTATTCAACTGTGCATGCATCATGGTCAAACCTAGCCGAGTCAGTTATGTTGTCTGCATAATGACACTTTAAGATAGCCTTGTCCAAAGTCCACCGGGTTGCCCTGGAACCCAAACGGACACTACCACGTCTGTGCATTTATTTGGAGAACCAAATGCTGCTTATGCCAATTATTGATATTTAAATAGTCGAGTCTTGTGGGGGTAAGGGCCTAACACTTTGTTTTGTAGAAAATGAGGCACGAAGTCCCCAGATTTGGCATGGTAACCAACATCCACTCAAGGTTGCTAAGCTGGTGGGAAGACCTTCACTCTAGTGATCAGACTCTCATCCGCAAATATTTGGGAAATTTGCCTTCTCTTCTGGAAATCCAACCCAACAACAAAATCATAGAGGTTGCAACCCTATTCAGGGATGGCAACAGATCTGTGTGCCGCTTCGGGGACCTTGAAATGACACCTTTGCTAGAAGAAATAGGAGGGCTAGCTGGTATCCCATGGGAGACTCCGGGTTTGCTTATGCCAGAAAGTCGCAAGGGTAGGTATTTTCTCAAAATGATAGAATTAAAGAAGAACCCAGACTTGACCTTCTTGAAGGATTCCTACATTCCTTTCAACTATCTGTATGAGAGGTACAGCCATAGCAAGTCCTACCACACTTACCCGGATGAATTTGCACTCACATCATTGGGTCATATCCACATAAGGGTCTTCGTCTTTATGTTCTGCTTTTTGGGGATGATAGTATTTCCTATGAAGAAGGCTAGGATCTATACCAGACTAACAATGGTCACCAAAACCTTAATGGAAGTAATTGGGAGGCAACCTTTTAGCATAGTACCTATGATCATTGCGGAGATATACCGAGCCCTGGAGAACTGTCAACGAGAGGCCAAACACTTTGAGGGTTGCAACTTACTGCTCCAACTCTGGCTCATGGAGCATCTCCAAAAGGGTGAATATTGACAAGAGATTTTGCGTAGGGATTGGGATTATCATATTGCCTTCCATCAGCCAAGGCGAATAAACTATATGCCTAACAAGTTTGCTCAACCAGAAGATGCTAAAGGGTGGGTAGAGTTGTTCAAAAATCTGAAAGAGGACCAAGTACAATGGATGTTCGAATGGTTCCCTACTGAAGAGTTCATTGTCCGATCTCGGGATGCACCATTTCTTATAGTCATTGGTCTGCGAGGAAATTATCCTTATGTCCCTCTCCGAGTCATGAGGCAGGCAGGAAGAAAGCAGGTTATACCAAGGGTCGACAAAATGATTCACTTCTGGGCCGACTTTCAGGATGATAATAGCCCTTACAAGTGCCAAGCCCAATAGATGTGGCACAGCAAAATCATCATAGGAAGAGATACTATTGAACCAGACAGGTACCGTACTAGTTATACTTCATACTATCCAAGCTGGTTGGAAGATAATCATAATAGGTTAGGACAACCCAGGATTATTCGAGGTCACAGGATCATCGATGAAAAGGCTGAAGTACAAGTTAAGTACAACCAATTGCGCAAAAGGATTCGGGAATGCGAAAGTGAGCACCGAGAAATTCAAGAAGCCCATCAAAAGCTGATTGAAGAACGGAAAGACATGGCTGTCAGTGCCAACAAGCGACTGGGGTATTTGGAGCGGGATTTAGTAGAGCTAGAAAGGAAGTTCATCCAGAGGATCGAAAACTGCCAGAATGCTGAGAGAAACAAAGTAGGACACTTGGCTAGAGCCTACTTGTTGCTGGGACTATGTGAGCCGGTGAAGTTGTTCGATGGAGCTAAAGATGCCGAGTCTGGGGAAGGTCCTTCGGGGACCAAATAGATAGGATTCTTTTCTTTTTGCTTTAGATGTAATAAGGCCAATGGCCATTAGTTACATTTTATCTTCTGCTATTTTAGTGTTGTTTTGGGATTTGTCTTATTTTTATCAATAAAATAAGGCATTTAACATTATAAGTTCTCCAAATCAACTTGTCGCTAGGCCTACCTAGAGCATGATGAGGCTCCCAAATTAGGACACGAATTGTGTTCTTGCACTATGTGTTTAAATATCGCAACTTCTTTTTCTTACAACCCATACTAACTTGTTACCTTTTTGTTTCACTTTTGTTTTATTCCCCTCTCCAAAGGTTAGTTCGTGCACTCTGGCATCGTCATCATACTCCACAAGATCCAAGGGCCCTTCACCTACTCCTCCTCCTAGTCCCGTCAAAAATCGGAACAAAGGAAAAATGGAAGATTTGAGCAACATCAAAAAGGAAAACCCAATTGAACGGGCAGAGGTCACTCAGGGTATTCAGGTTTCTAAGGAAGGCGCCTCCCAGCTTGAGCAGAAGTTGTTGAAATTTTAGGAAGAACTGGACCAAGTTCGAAACTTGGCAAGCTTGTCGTTTTCCATCACTACTCCAGATGTCAACTTTCCTAACACTCAAAACCCCGCACCTCCACAAAACATCCCAAAACCACAAAACCAACCCGCTCCTCATCATCACTGCAACACATACACAATTCAAACAACACCCCACTGCTCATCCCTGAACCACTAAACTCCACAAATAATCATCTTCACACTCACCACAACACCCCCATCTATGTGGAAACCATACCACACCCCATTCTACCCGCCTCGAGCACACCTGAATCCGATGGAAAAGACTCTCTTATCAGGAATCTAGCTGCAGAACTCAAGAAGTTGACTAGCCAAGTTCAGGGTGTTGAAGGAAGCAAGGGGATCGAGGGACTAAATTACAAAGACCTTTGCATTCAACCAGATGTCGAACTTCTCGAGGGGTACAAACCTCCCAAGTTCGAGATGTTCGATGGCACTGGGGATCCTAGAGTTCATTTGAGGACATACTACGACAAGCTGGTTAGAGTAGGAAAAGATGAAAAGATTCACATGAAGCTTTTTATGAGAAGTCTAAAAGGAGATGCTTTGTCTTGGTACATTAGCCAAGACCCGAAGAAGTGGACAAATTGAGTAAGTATGGCGTCCGATTTCATGGATAGGTTCAAATTCAACACGGAGAATGCGCCAGATATATTCTACATCCAGAAATTAAAGAAGAAACCTACGGAGACATTCCGCGAGTATGCTACTCGTTGGAGATCAGAAGCTGCTAAGGTCAGGCCGAATTTACAAGAAGAACAAATGAATAAGTTTTTCGTTCGGGCTCAAGACCCACAGTACTACGAAAGGTTGATGTTGATTGAAGGCCAGAATTTTTTCGATATCATCAAGCTAGGGGAAAGGGTCGAAGAAGGTATTATAACTGGTATGGTCACAAACCTTGAGGCTTTGCTGGCTACCAACAAGGCTCTATAGTTTGGTGGTACGTCCAAGCAAAGGGACGTAAGCGCCGTTATGGTTGCACAGAGAACAAAATCCCTAAAAAATACAAAACCTACCCAATATCCCCTCTCACATATCAGCCTACCCCAAATTACCAAGCACATTTGCCTTCTTACCAAGCTCCACCATCTACTTACCAATTGCCTCAACCACCAGTATATCAGCCTACTTCACCCAAATACTCCCAACCCACACGCGTCTACCAAGCCTACAACACCCAATAAGCCCACTATCAATCACCTCCCCCTCGCCAAAATTTCCCTAGACCCCGACCAAACTTCGACCGCAGACCTCCCAAACAATACATCACCATTGCCAAACCTATCGACCAGCTGTATGAAAGGCTCAAAGCTGCTGGTTATGTTACCCCTATCCCTGCCATAAACCTCGAAAACCCTTCCCAGTGGGTAAACCCAAATCAAACCTGTGCATACCATTTCGACATGAAGGGGCATACCATTGATGAGTGCCGCTCTCTAAAGGATAAGATCCAAGATTTGATTGATAACAAGATTATCGTGGAAAAGGAGCCTGCTCCGAATGTCCGTAACAACCCTCTACTAGACCACAAGGGTGGAGGTGTTCACATGATTGATATAGAAGATGATTGGGACCCCAAGGGATCGATCGGGTTGATAGCAGAAGGTGACGAGCCAAAGAAACTGACAGTCACCCTTAGCCCGATTGTGGTCCAGATGCAGCCTTCTGAGGCACCAAGGTGAACGTGTCTGTACCATTTGATCTTGAAACACCATCCTCCGCAAAGACGCCAACACTAATAGAGGTCAAGTTTGGGTCCCCAAAGGCACTGGTACCATTTGAGGTTGTTGTATTACCTCCTAAAGCAATGGTGCCCATTCCGGTAGCAATGAGTAACATTGTTCCACCCAAAATCCATAAAATGGGATTACACAGCCGAAGCAAGGAGGAAAGGGAAAACCAAATTCGGAGAAGCAAGTGCAGCACAGGGTCTGACAAGAACCGGCAGGGTTTATACCCCGGAGCATTTGGCTGAATCGAGTAGGCAAGCCTCTGGCCAGCCGACCATCATTTAAACCAGGCCTGACGACCTCTGGAGGAAGATATAAGCAAAAGAGTATTCAGTCATTGATCAGTTGAACAAAACACCAGCACCGATCTCTATCTTGGCTCTGCTACAAATCTTTGACGCACATAAGAATGCCATATTGAAGGTGCTGAGCGAGGCATATGTACCCAGTAGCATCACTGGAGGAGAAATGACAAACATGGTAGGGCAGGTATTGGAGAGTCACAAAATCACTTTCCATGAAGATGAGCTTCCACCGGAAAGGCTGAGCCACAACAAGGCGTTGCACATCACTGTGCAATGCAAGGATTATTTCATCACCAGGGTCCTGATCGATGGAGGGTCCAGCCTCAATATTTTCTCGTTGGTAACACTCACAACATTAGGGAAAGGTCTGCACGAGATCAAAGACGGGTCCATCAACGTCAAAGCCTTTGATGGCTCCCAAAGTTCCAGTATCGGGGAAATTAGCCTGTGTTTACAAATGGGACCTACTTGGTTCGATGTTGACTTTCAAGTGATAGATGTGCCGGCGTCTTACAACTTGTTGTTGGGATGACCTTGGATTCATGCTGCTGGTGCTGTAGCGTCGACCCTACATCAGGCAGTGAAATTTGAATGGAATCATCAAGAGGTGATCATTCACGGCAACAGTAGCAATCCCATATACAGTCGCCAGACCATCCCAGTAATCGGAGGAAGAAGAAAGATAAGCGGAGAAACCTACCATCATATCGAGCGAGTCAACTCCATAGACAAGGACAAATGGTGGGACAATTATATCGAAAGCATACTGAAATGGTGTGGGTATGAACCAGGCAAAGGACTCCGCAAGAATCTCCAAGGGATCGCTAAGCATATCAAACTGAAGAAATACGGTACCACTTTTGGTTTGGGATATGAGTACAGCTGGGGGGAATTTAACCATTGGTCACCACCTTGGCGCGGTCCTTATTACCCGCTAGAACAGTCGATACCTCACTTGGAGTAGACTTTTCAACCAGCCGATGTCATATATGGGTCGAAAGAAGAGGAAGCACTGGCAGCAATAAGGAGTTTGTTTTTGGAAGATGATAACATGGACTGTTGCGTCATTTTCAAGGAGGAGGGGGAGGAAGGCCCTTCCGTACAAGCCGTGAGCAGAGGAGAGCGCCTCAACAATTGGTTCATCAGAACCACCAGAGCCCGAAAAACTCCGGGGTAGCAAGGCTGAACAAAGCACCACGCACTATTTTGTTTTACTAGTTTATTTTCCTTTCGCATTTTTATTTTTTTGCAAGAAAGAGCTCCGATGTTCAAAACATTTACGGAATTTATTAAAGTATTTCAGTTTCTTATAAATCTTATGCTTATTATTTTCCATCACTTTACTCAAACAACATTACCATTACTTATCTTGATGAATCAATTACTGTGACATGTAATGAGACAACGTAACAAACGGACATAGATTCAGAGGAAGATGATATACCAGAAGAGATTGTTAAGGAAGTTGAGAATTTTGAAAATAGGCCTAAATCCAACTTGGACGAGACTGAGATGTCAATCTGGGAGATGTAGAAAATATCAAAGAAACATGAATCAGTGTCCATTTGTCACCGTCAGAAAAGAAAGAATATACAAAGTTCCTAAGAGAGTATGAAGACATATTTGCCTAGTCATACGACGACATGAATGGTCTAAGCACATCCATTGTGGCTCATAAATTGCCGACTGATCTGCCCTGTCCGCCAGTGAAGCAGAAGCTCAGAAATTCAAGCCAGATATGAGTTTGAAAATCAAGGAAGAAGTCACTAAGTAGGTCAAATGTTCTTAGGGTGGTAGAGTATCCGACATGGTTAGCCAATATTATGCCAGTACTGAAGAAGGACGGGAAAGCTAGAGTCTGTGTCGACTACCGGTACCTCAACCGGGCCAGTCCCAAAGATGACTTCCCCTTGCCAAACATACACATCTTGATTGACAACTACGCCAAGCATGAGCTTCAGTCATTCATTGATTGTTTTGCTGGATACCACCAGATATGGATGGATAAAGAAGATGCTGAGAAAACGGCCTTCATTACACCGTGGGGTATGTATTGTTACAAGATGATGTTGTTTGGGTTAAAGAATGCTGGGGCCACCTACATGAGGGCCATGACTACCATTTTCCATAACAGATATACAAGGAGATCAAAGTGTATGTAGACGACGTCATCATTAAGTCCAAGAAAGTCACTGATCACATGGACGATTTAAGGAAATTCTTCAATAGACTGAGAAAATACAACCTGAAATTGAATCCTGCAAAATGTGCATTCGGGGTTCCAGCTGGGAAATTGCTTGGGTTCATTGTGAGTTGCTGAGGGATAGAATTGGATCCATCAAACGTCAAAGCTATTCAAGAATTGCCATCGCTAAAGAACAAGAAAGAAGTAATGAGTTTCTTGGGGAGACTTAACTACGTTAGCCGGTTCATAGCACAGTCTACTGTCATCTGTGAGCCAATCTTTAAGATGCTGAAGAAGGATGCTGCTATCAAATGGACAGATGACTGCCAAAAGGCCTTCGACAGAATCAAGGAGTACTTGTCAACACCGCCAATTTTGGTCCTGCCTGAGCCAGGTAGACCCCTGTTACTCTACCTTGCGGTACTAGATAGAGAATTTGGTTGTGTTCTGGGGCAGTATGATGAAACGGGGAGAAAAGAGTAGGCCATCTATTATCTTAGCAAGAAGTTCACCCCGTATGAGGCCCGGTATTCTCTGTTGGAACGCACCTGTTGTGCCCTAACTTGGGTAGCTCAGAAATTGAGGAACTATTTATGTGCTTACACCACGTATCTCATATCAAGAATGGACCCATTTAAGTACATCTTTCAGAAGCCCATGCCTACTGGCAAGCTAGCCAATTGGCAAATCCTGCTGAGCAAATTCGACATTGTTTACGTAACTCAGAAAGCAATCAAAGGAAAGACATTAGAAGATCACCTTGCGGAAAACCCTATGAACGAAGAATACGAGCCCTTAAAAAAGTATTTTCCTGATGAGGAGGTATCATTTGTAGGAGAAGATATTGCAGAATCCTATGACGTTGGAGAATTTTTTTGGTGGAGCATCGAATTTCAAAGGAGTTGGCGTATGAGCAGTCCTAATATCAGAAACTGGCCAGCATTATCCGGTGTCTGCCAAGCTTAGGTTCCCCTGCACCAATAATATGGTCGAGTATGAATCCTGCATCTTAGGGCTCAAGATGGCCGTTGACATGAATATCCAAGAGTTGCTAGTGATTAGGGATTCAGACTTACTTATACATCCGGTCCGAGAAGAATGGGCAACCAAGAACTCCAAGATACTCCCATACCTGCATCATGTACAGGAGTTAAGGAAGAGGTTCACAAAGACATAATTCTAGCATGTTTCCAAAGTCCAGAATGAGCTTGCCGACGCACTGGCCACCCTATCATCTATGATTCAGCATCCAAATAAGAACTTCATAGACCCTATTCCAGTGAAGATTCATGATCAGCCCGCTTACTGTGCTCATGTCGAGGAAGAAGCAGATGGAAAGCCTTGGTTTCACGACATCAAGTAATTTTTAGCCAAAGGAGAATATCCAGAGCTTGAAAATGCTACTCAAAAATGCACACTTCGAAGATTGTCCAACAATTTCTTCCATAGCGGGGGAATCCTGTATAGAAGGACTCTGGATTTGAGTTTGCTAAGGTGTGTTGATGCGAAGGAAGCATCTAAACTGCTAGAGGAAATTCATGCCGGGACCTGTGGTCCACATATAAATGGTTTTGTCTTAGCCAAGAAGATACTCCGAGCTGGTTATTTTTGGATGACTATGGAGACAGACTACATCCAGTATGGCCGAAAGTGCCACCGCTGTCAAATCCATGCAGACATGATAAGGGTGCCCCCAAACGAGCTTACTGCAACAAGATCGCCATGGCCATGCGCCGCTTAGGAAATGGATGTTATCGGACCTATCGAGCCTGCTGCATCAAACGGGCACAGATTCATTCTAGTGACAATTGATTATTTCACCAAATGGGTTGAAGCAGCATCATACAAAGCAGTGACTAAGAAAGTCGTGGCAGACTTTGTCCGCGATCGTATTGTTTTTCGGTTCGGGATTCCAAAATCAATCATCACTGATAATGGTTCCAATCTCAATAGTGATTTGATGAAGGCCATGTGTGAAACTTCAAGATCAAACACAAGAACTCTACAGCTTACAGACCTCAGATGAATGGAGCCGTAGAAGCCACCAATAAGAATATCAAGAAGATACTAAGGAAACTGATAGAAAATCATAAGCAGTGGCATGAGAAGTTATCATTTGCTTTGTTGGGATACCGCACCACAGTTCGCATATCAACAGGGGCAACTCCCTATATGCTGGTTTATGGTACAGAGGTGGTCATTCCCGCCGAGGTAGAATTCCTTCCTTGAGGATCATACAGGAAGCAGAACTCGACGACACAGAATGGGTAAAGAGCCACTATGAGCAGTTATCCCTTATAGATGGAAGAAGAACGAACGCAGTTTGTCATGGTCAGCTTTACCAGAACAGAATGTCCAGAGCCTTCAACAAAATAGTCAAGCCGAGGCAATTCACACTGGGGCAGCAAGTATTAAAGAAGATTTTCCCGCATCAACATGAGGCTAAAGAGAAGTTCTCTCCCAAATGGCAGGGTCTATACATGGTTCACCGGGTTCTAACAGGAGGAGCCTTCATACTCGTAGAAATGGACGGAGAAGTTTGGCCGAAGCCTATCAATTCAGATGCAGTGAAGCGATACTATGTGTAACCATTTATGATTATGATGTAGTTTGAACTACGTCTGGCCTGATTCCCATTTAAGAGGGGATACGTAGGCAGCCTTATAGGTTCGGTCACAATTCAATAAAATTTTCATTTCCCACCCCCC